>JAEIFO010000291.1:0-14881 GCA_018903695.1 Zaprionus gabonicus | reverse complement strand
TGCGTCTTACGAGGAAAGTCAACTCTTTGGAGACAAAGGTTGTAGCCAAACCACAAACCTGCAAACTTTGCTCAAAGGAGAACCATCCTATTCATCTGTGTCCGCGCTTACTCCAAATGACGTTCATTTATGAACGGATTTTTAACGTCATACAGCCTTTCTTCCAAGCAGTCCAAGTTCAAGTAGCTGGCTTAGATCAAGCCATCTCAGGCAATCCACAAAAGTTTTGCCACTTCCATACTGGCTCCCCGATTATTCCCAGGTTACAGCTTAAAACTGAAGCCTTTGTTCTCCCTCAATTGGCAGGTAACTTTCCATCCTAATCAATTTCCAAGAATCTTCTGAAGGACCTGCCAAACCTCCAACTCGGTGATCCGCATTTCCACCAGAGCTCCCAAATATACTGCCTCTTAGGAGCCGACCTTCTTGCATCTATTATAAGGAGTGGCTCTGTGTTCAAAATCTGTGGAACTCTGCTCGGTCAAGAGACCATATTCGGCTGGGTTCTCACAGGACCAGTAGGGAAGTCGAATCTTACGACCATTTCCTCCTTTACAACGAGGATCAAGATCAGCACAGAACAAAGGCTTCATGATCTTCTCAATAAGTTTTCGGTTGTGGACGATCTACCAGCCTAGCTGGTAACAATTTCTGAACCTGAGTGTGAAAACAACTTTCTTTGCAACTCTCCCAAAGAGGGCAGACATGTCGTTACAATCCCTTTCAAAAATCCTGAAACCTTCTAATTAGGATATCCAAGGTCCATCGCACTCGCTCAGTTTCTCAGGAACGAATGTCGTTTAAAGAGGAAATTTAACTTACAAGAGCAATACGACTCCATTATTCAGGACTATTCAGATTTAGCCCATAGGAGGCCTGTCTCTTCTACTAACAAATGCAACAATTCGTATCTCCCTCAATAACATAACACAACACTACTAAAATTCGCGTTGTTTTCAACGCCTCCAGTCCGTCATCCAATGGGAAGAGCTTGAACGATTTTCTACATCCAGGACCCGTTCTCCAATCCGATCTGATTGTACGGATCTTGTAATGGCGTTTTTAATACCGACATCACAAAGATGTATCGACAGATAATCGTCCACACCAGCTACACGCCATTTCAACGTTTCCTCTTCAGAAACCCAAGTAGCAAAGTTTATAACTATGAACTCAACACAGTCACCTTCGGAGTAAACTGTGCTCCATTTGCCATTTGGGTTTTATCAGCGTTCCCAGGATATTATCACCTATTCCTCTCGCCAGCGACTTCACATCCAACTACACGTTTGTAGACGATGTCCTTGCTGGCGCGCATCCATCGAGCGCGTCACAGTGTCCAGTAAAGAGTTACGTACAGTTCTTGAGACAGCTGAATACCGAAGCGAACCTTGCAATGACTCTAGGTATACGCTGGCAATCGAATACGGAAGAGCTCCTTTTTGCCAACTCCGAAGTTATATATACAATATGTATAATAACAAGTTCGCGGTTGGTGTTTATAAAAAATATAATTTTATTTGTAATAAACACTTAGGCGAAACCCGGAGACAATTGGCGTCGTTCAATGGTGAAGTTTGAATTAAATCTAATTTAAAGCTACAAACTGGACGCTTAGCAAACCTTTGGCTGAGTCTTATTTACTTCTATATTGAGCGTACATAAGGCTCTCTTTTATGTTTACATGATACTGGGTATTCTCTTGCGTGGATTGTGCATGGGAGCGGATCAGCCGAGATTTGCGCTGCGTAAGTAGTTTTGACCCTTTCGTGGGAATTTTTAAAAATGATCGAAGTAGGCTGACTTGTTATTGTCGCCGAATGGGGGGAAAATGTTTATGTCTAAGCAGGCGGAATTGTCGCCGAATTGGGGGATACAAATGTTTATGTCTAAGCAGGCGGATGGGTATCAAATGTTTGTCTTATATGCTAAGTACAATCAGTGTATGTATGTATGTGGAAATGATTGTGGGTGTGTATGTATGAACAAGGGGTGAACTATGGTACATATGCTACTTCCCCATCCTTAAAAAATTGGTCTGCCCTCAGGCGGATACGTTGGGATACAATATAGGGTTTAAATTATCATTTTCAGTTACTTGTGTTTTCGCTCTTCTTAAGCGAGCTCGTAAAGACGAGATAGAAAGTATTTTAAAGAAAATGCTGCTGTGCTTAACCAAGACCAAGAATGAATTTATTGCATCTTGCGTGCTTCTCTAATATGCACGATCGTTACAATACGTGTAGTGTGAATACATCGTTTTCTTAATATATCGATAGAACAATTCAAATTAAATTTGAAATATTATATTTTTAGCGCAAACATAATTAAATTTTAAATATTGCATTTTTGGCGCAAACATACTCCCGGCCTTGGAAGCTCCTTCCAGAACCAATTAAGCTACCTCTTCAATCGGCAGTTGGCAAATTTTGTGTATGTTGCGTTTAAACAATCCTGCCTTAGTTTTGGTTGTCACCACTCGTACAGCCTAGTCGTTGCCAGGATGACATTCGTGAACACGTCCCAACGCCCAGCGTCCTGGCGGTGTGTTGTCTTCTGCGATGAGAACTAACATGCCATTTTCAATGTTGTTGCAAGTCAGTGCCCATTTGCTGCGTTGCTGCAACAGATTTAAATACTCCTTCGACCATCGCTGCCAAAATGAATGGTGCACTGCCACAATGCGTTTCCATCGATTGGTCATTGATAGTTTAACAATGGAGTCGTCGCATTGTTCTGTTAACGAGTTTAGCGGTTTTCCAATTAAAAAATGTCCTGGAGTTAAAGCTTCAAGATCATTCGGATCAGAAGACATCGGGTGGAGCGGTCTTGAATTCATTACCGCCTCCACTTGTGTTATAGCGGTAGACAACTCTTCGTAATTCAGTTAAGCGCCATTGAAACATCGGACTATGAGTTGCTTGGTCACTTTCACAGCGCTTACCCACAAGCCACCAAAGTGTGGTGAGCGGAGGGGAATGAATCGAAACTGCACTCCCAAATTGCTGCAATGGTTGATGATCCGGGGCTTATCATTCAATAATTGATTAGCTTCTGCACCCAGCTCCCTTGCAGTTCCAACAAAGTTAGTTGCGTTGTCGCATGATACTTCCGCGCTGAGTCCACGTCGGGCGAAGAATCATTTGAGAGCCACGATGAAGGCATTTGTGCTCAGATCCGACACCAGCTCCAGATGGCATTGGTCAGCATGCATACAAAGACGCACAAATACACCTTAGTGGGACTGCGTCCTCGCTGATTGTAGTGCATCCACAACGGTCCAGCAAAGTCCAATCCCGCTCGCTCAAAAGGGTGCGCACCAATTTGCACTCTGTTTGCTGGTAAAGCGGCCATGATGTGGTTGGCACGTTGTGGCCGTTGACGGAAGCAGGCTATGCAGCTACGAACCGTTCTGCGAGCTACCCTTCTGGCATTGATAACCCAATATTCTTGACGTACAAAAGCACATAATGCATGTGTTCGTGCGTACATATTGCTTCGGTGTACATGTTCGAACAATGCATTAATTAACACGTGCGTATTTGGTAATAATATTGGGTGTTTGATTTCGTATGGTACATTAGCTTGAGAAATTCTACCTCCTACTCGCAATACCATCTGATAAATCAAAAAATGGGCAAAGCCCCTGTATTTTTGGAGAACGGATTAACTCACATTTTTTCAACTTAGCGATTTCTTCATTAAAATAGATGTGCTGGATATTGAAAATAATGTATTTTAGTCCACCTTTAATTTCAACCGCAGTTACACCCTCAGAACTAGTCAACTCAACCTTCGATAACTCGCGCCGCCAGCGAAATATGTAAGCAAAAACTCGGGTCAATTTTATAAAGCTGTTGCATTGGCTAACTATATCATCGTACTGTGATGAGATGGCTGCTACAAGAGAAAATTTCGATGCTCGCTGCTCTAGTGGTTCTTCTGAACTCTGCCACCGCATTGGGGGCCATGTTTCAACCGCTAATTGCAAAAACCTTGGACCATGCCACCATAACTCGGGACTTTTAAGGTCAGAAGTATTTATACCCCGCGACACTATATCTGCCGGATTGAGTTTTGTATCTACCTTATACCAATCCTGAACGCTTGACAATTCTTGAATTAATGCTACTCGATTTGCAACAAACGTAGTCCATCTACTAGCTTGCGAAGTTATCTAGTTTAGTACAATAGTTGAGTCAGTAAAATAGTTTGTGCTATGCACGGGAACAGGCACATATGCCTTTATTTTTGCCATAAGCTGAGCGAGCAATTTTGCGCCTTCTAACTCTAAGCGCGGTAAGGATACTGCTCTTACTGGTGACACCTTGGATTTCGCAGGCACCAAGTTGACTGTTATACATCCATTCTTGTCGACAGCTCGCGCATATATTGCCGCACCATAGGCTCGGCAAGATGTATCTGAGAACCAATGCAACTCTAAAGTTTCCGTTTCGCTATCAACTGGCAAAACGCTTCTAGTTAACGAACATTCGTGCACAAGACTTAACTCATTCCTATACCTTTTCCACAGAAGCGAGTAACTGGGAGGTAGCTCTTCATCCCACTCTTGTTTAAGCAACCAAAGCTCCTGCATAAATATTTTTTCCAAAATTAAAACAGGGCTTAAAAATCGAAGTGGATCGAACAGTTGAGCTAGCTCAGAAAGCACTACTCTCTTTGTTATAATCGCACCATTTTGTGCAGTGTAAGCAAAATTTAAACGGTGCTGAATTGTCGTTTTCAATTCATTCAGAATTGGCTATAGCCACTCGGCAATTAGAGCGCCATTTATGGAGTTCAAAACCTCCCTTTTTAAGAAGCTCAGTGACTTCTTGATTTAAACAATAAAGTTCGCTGGTGGAGTCTGCTCCGCAAAGCATGTCGTCCATATAAAAGTTTGAAACGACAGCTGCCTTAGCTAGAGCGTTTTTACCGAAGAGATCCGCTTAATAATATAAGCAGCGAACTGCCAAAAATGGTGCATAGTTGGTGCCGTATGTAACTGCATCCCTGTGCTGACGCCATAAAATGCATTGCCAATTACAGTCATCCGAGTCTATACATCTTCGATATATCAGCAGTCAGAGCATATTTTTGTAAAAACGAAAACGTGTAAGATTTTCAAACAAGTCTGGTTGCAATGATGGGCCTACTAACATGGTTTCATTTAACGACTGACTTGTTATTGTCGCCGAATTGGGGGAAAATATTTAAGTCTAAGCAGGCGGATGTGTTTCAAATGTTTGTCTTATATGCTAAGTACAATGGTCAAGTGTATGTATGTATGTGGAAGTGATTGTGTATGTATGGACAAGGGGTGTACTATGGTACATATGCTACTTCCCCATCCTTAAAAAATTGGTCTGCCCTCAGGCGGATACGTTAGGATACAATATAGGGTTTAAATTATTATCATTTTCAGTTACTTGTGTTTTCGCTCTTCTTAAGCGAGCTCGTAAAGACGAGATAGAAAGTATTTTAAAGAAAATGCTGCTGTGGTTAACCAAGACCAAGAATGAATTTATTGCATCTTGCGTGCTTCTCCAATATGCACGATCGTTACATTACGTGTAGTGTGAATACATCGTTTTCATAATATATCGATAGAACAATTCAAATTAAATTTGAAATATTATATTTTTAGCGCAAACATAATTAAATTTTAAATATTGCATTTTTTGGCGCAAACATACTCCCCGGCCTTGGAAGCTCCTTCCAGAACCAATTAAGCTACCTCTTCAATCGGCAGTTGGCAAATTTTGTGTATGTTGCGATTAAACAATCCTGCCTTAGTTTTGAATGTCACCACTCGTACAGCCTAGTCGTTGCCAGGATGACATTCGTGAACACGTCCCAACGTCCAGCGTCCTGGCGGTGTGTTGTCTTCTGCGATGAGAACTAACATGCCATTTTCAATATTTTTCCCAAAATTAAAACAGGGCTTAAAAATCCAAGTGGATCGAACAGTTGAGCTAGCTCAGAAAGCACTACGCTCTTTGTTATAATCGCACCATTTTGTGCAGTGTAAGCAAAATTAAAACGGTCCTGAATTGAATTCCAATAAACTCCAAGATTCTTCGCAGTCTCTGTCGTTTTCAATTCTAGTGGCTCAGCACATTTAGAACTGGCTATAGCCACTCGGCAATTAGTGCGCCATTTATGGAGTTCAATTGTCTGGTGATGTAAAGTGGTTTACTGTAGATGTAAAGTGGTTTTTGCTCTTCCTCACTGAACTTGTTTAAAGGCTTGGGAACATTTTCTGTTTGCCAAAACTTCTCTACTAAACTATGCAACTTATCTACCTCTTGTTTATTATTTTTTGAAGCATTGCAAATCAAAGTTCACCCACAACAATCCAGCCGATTTTTGTAACACAGGTTTGTTTGCTCCCATTTTGATCTGACCTGCGAGAATCAATTTAAAGAATAACTTGACTCCAATTAGCATGTCAATTTGCTTATCAGAATCGAATTCTGGGTCAGCTAATTTGAGCTTTCTTGGAATAATCAATCCTACCGACGTTGTGTTGGCTGGCCTATATTCAGTTATTTCGGGCAAAACGTAGAATCCCGCAGTTGCTGAAAAACTCGTAGCTCGGGATTTAAACGACGCGCTGACTTCTCCCAATGTATCTGATTTAGCGTTTCCTATTCCGTTCAGAGAGTACCGCACTGCGTCAACTTTAAGTTTTAATTTGTCAGAGAGCCTAACAGCTATAAAATTCAACTGACTTCCGGTATCAAGCACACATCTACAGGAATGGAACTCGCCACTAGCAGCCTTCAGTAAAACTATTCCAGTAGCCAAGAAGCTCGATGCATGATTGTACAAAAGCGAACTGTGCAGCGCACTCGAACTAGCCTGATTGTTGTTGCCACCTGTATCCCTCATCTTACTTGACTCTCGATGCAGCATCAAGTGTTGAGGTTTGCTACAAATAGAACAACGTGGAGCCTTACAATCCTTAGTTTGATGCCGCTTATTGAAGCACACTAGGCACAAGTTTTGTTTTTTCACCTCATGATATCGTTGTAGGGGTGTTAGCTCCGTAAATTTCGGGCACAATTTTAGGTGATGTGGCCCTGAGCAACTATAGCATTGAGTCGTTACGTTGTTCCCTGCGGTCGTTGGTAGGCTTGTGCGTTTATTTGAACCTTTGCTATACCCATGCACAGCAATTCCTTTCCGAACTTCTCTTCCTGCTAAGTTTCGTCCACTATTACAAATAAATTGAAACAGCAAGCTCCAAGAAGGCAAATGTGAGCAATCATATTCTGCTTCTCACTCTTCCAAAGACTCATCATCTAATTTTCCTCTAATAAGGTGAAAAATGATTGCCTCCAACATTTCACCTTCGCTGACCAATGATCGAAACGATCCCAAAAGTGAATTAACAGAGTCAACTAACCCACCTAAGCAATCTGCGTCAGACTGCTTGAGAGTTTTGATATGAAACAATTCGCATACATGCGACTGTACGCTTATTGCCTTGTTTTCAAACCACTCACGCTGAAGCGCTCTTCTATAGTTCTCTGACGATAGTTCTAAACAGTCTATAGTTCTAAGCGGACTGGCATCCAAGCACGACTTCAATTGTATACATTTTGAAAGCTCATCGATATCATTGTCCGATTCAACCAGCGTAGTGAACGCGTTAAACCAACTAGTCCAGTAAACTTTCCTGAAAACCTAGCTAATGTTAACTTTGGCAGTTTAGACATACGAGAAGCATTCACCATCGTAGAGTTTGCAGCTGGATCAGCCAATGCAACGGAATGTCTTCCTCTGTTATTTAATGCAATCAGAACTTTTGCCTTTATTTCGGGGTACAGATCTTCTATTACTTGGCGCGTATCCCACTCAATAGCGTCGTCAGTTGTCTGTTCGATTACGCTCTGAATTGTATTTAATTGCGTAAAGGTTGACTCAACTAAACTAAGGCGTGCTTCTAATTCTGCCGCAATCATTGAACTGCAGTTATTAGTTATATATTCTTTATTTCGCCTTAATGATTTTATTAAGCTATCGCGAGACGAGTGATGTTAAGAGTCTTTATTTCGTTTCGGAGTCATTTTTTTTTTTTTTTTTTTTTTTTTTGATTTAATTAACTTATGCTCTCACAAAATTAACACTCGAAAATCACTTATGTAGTCAATTAAATGCTTCCTTAATTCTTAATAACATGCACAATCTAGAAAGGCATAAATTTTAATTGCAAAATTGCTTTACTAAACCACTGTACTTGTTATGAGAGAATGCAAATGCATATGTACATATACCGCTACTTTTCCTTTCTCTCTTTTCACTCCTTTTGCTAGATGCCGGTTGATTATTTGCCTTTCGATATGAAGTCAAGGTTAAACGGTAATCGAATTATCTTTAGACTGATTTCCATGAACTCTCATATTTTGTTCTTTATTTTCTATTCTTCATTAAAACACATGTACATACATATACTTATGTATGTATATGTGCAGGTGAACTAACATATCACAACAGAATTATTTTCACTGCTCTAAAGCCACTGTACCAACGATCAAATCAACCACCGCACGTATATACAAGGTGCAATTCAAAAGGACTTTTTAAACCACGCGGCTTCTAGTGGCGTCATCTGTCTGAAATTGTTATCCCTCAGTGGTGTATTCTTCAGTGTTGTCGTATAAAATTTATATAACAGCTGACTTGTATAACAGCTGAGATATCGCAATACATGTGACATTACATTTGCAATGTCGGTCGGAAAATAAGCTTCGAACAAAGAGCCAACATTAAGTTCTGTTTTAAACTTGGTAAAACTTTTACCGAAATTCATCAAATGATGAAACAAGTTTATGGCGATGATTGTCTATCCCGTAGCCGTATTCACGAGTGGTTTAAACGGTTTCAAGAGGGACGGGAGGACTTGGAAGACGACGAACGTTCGGGCCGGCCGAAATCATCGCTTAAATATATGGAATCGGAATTGTCAGTATCCGCAACGTCGATTTATCGTATTTTGACAGAAAATTTGGGCCTCAGAAAGGTTTGTGCTCGATTTGTCCCGCACACTTTGAAACAACACGAAAAAGACCTCAGAATTCAACATTCAAGAGACATTAATAAAGAGGCCAAAAAAGACCCAAACTTTTTGTATTCGATTGTGACTGGTGATGAAGCATGGTGCTTTAAATATGAGCCCGAAACCATGCGTCATAGTGCGAAGTGGCAGTCTTCAGAGGAGCCGAGGCCGAAAAAAAACTCGTCAAGAGAAGTCAAAAATCAAGTCAATGTTGATTTGATTTTATGATTCCAAGGGCATTATTCATAAAGAATTCGTCCCAACTGGCCAAATGGTTAACGCGGTATTTTATGTTGGTGTTTTGAAGCGTTTGGTAGCGCGTATTCGTCGCATTCGGCCGGAATATCGTGAAGAAGGAAGCTGGCAATTATTGCATGATAATGTACCGTCTCACCGTTCGACACTCACGACAGATTTTTTGACAAAAAATCGTATTCATATCATCAACCATTCACCCTATTCGCCTGATATGGCACCCTGCGATTTTTATCTGTTCGGAAAACTACATTTGGCCATGAAAGGAAACCGCTACGCTGACGTTGATGCCATCCAAAAGGCGACGACCGCCATCCTCAACGCTATATCGACAAATAACCTAAAAAAGTCATTCTATAACCTTCTTGATCGTGCAAAACGTTGTATTCAGGCAGAAGGAGACTATTTTGAAGGCGACCAATAAATTTTTCAAAAAAAAAAAAATTAGTATTATTATTATTATATAACAAAATATTCGTTTTTTAATAAAAGTCCTGGAACTTTTGAATTGCACCTTGATTGATTGTTCTATGGGAGTGGGAACTTGTTTTTTAAATTTAACAATGATTTTCTTAGGTATACTCTTATATTTGTAGACAAAATATAACATTATTATTATAATTAATACAATTACTAACGTTATTTATACATTTTGAAAAGTATCTTTTGTTTTTGTATCACAAATTTCTTTTGCTTCAATATATGCTAATGTTTCTAGTTTTGTTACGTTATTATTCACATATACTGTTTGTGTGTAGTCAAGTAATGTATTTGAAATTGATAAATCATCTATTTGAATAGAACAGTTAAGAGCTTTAATTAAATTATCTCCCTCTATTATTATTTCTTGATTTTTGCAATTCTGGTTGAGTGTGGTTTTTGGTAATTTCCATGTTAATATAATGTTAGGTTCGACATAAATAATTTCTGTATTTTTATGGGTTTTTGTGTATCTACATTCTGTATTTGCTTGGTTTAGAATACCTGTTATGCATTTGTCAGATAATAACTTTTTTGAAGATACTAAGAAAGTTTTATTGTCTTGAACATAATATTTACCGTTTATATTTTCAATCAATATATTTTTTTTGCTATCGGGGTACGGTATTATTGTAAAAATTGGGTTTTTTATAATATCTTTTGGAACATGGGAAATTAAAAGAATTTCATTCGTATCAGTTTTTAACCGAGTTGAAGTTTTAATATTTAGAACTTTTTCAGAGTTTGTATTTGTTAAGTAATCATGTTTTAATAATTTAGGGTTAAAATGTCTTGTTAGCTGAATTCCTAGTTCAATATCTTCTATATACTCGGTAAACTGTTGTAAATTAAATAATAGAATCATAAGAGACTTAAGAGACTTCTTTATGTACCATGCTTAATAAGTTTATTATTTCTACGCCTTTATTGACTTCTCTTATTAATTCATTAAGTTCGTTAGTTTGGACACTGCTTTCTGCATTCATTGTTCAATATCTTCTATATACTGTTGTAAATTAAATAATAGAATGTTAAGTCTCTATTCTCCTTCATGTACCGTGCTTAAAAAGATTATTATATCTATGCCTTTATTGATTTCTCTTATTACTTCATTAAGTTCGTTAGTTTGGACGCTGCTTTCTGCTAAATTATGAATTGTCTGTTCTAACTCTTCTTTGTCTGATTAAAGTTCGAAAAAGGTATTTGTACGTTGTACCTATAAAATTAACTAATCCGCGTTTGCTGCGCTTCACTATTTTTATGCCATTCATTTCTCTTTCTAACTTTTCAACTAAATATTGAACTTGGGATACAGATTCGAACTCTTGTGATTGTTTTATTAATTTATTATAAGTTTCTTCTGTTTTTGTGATATTCACGGTTAGACAATGATATTCATAGTATTCATACTGCCCCATACCCATACTTCGAAGCATCTGTGTGAATCTCTGTTCGCAACTTCGGGTTATACAGCTTTAATACTGGCTCACTAACTAAAGCTAATTTTAGTTCTTCTAATGCCTTCCGCTGAACTTCTGTGAATCCGAACTTAGCATCTTGCCATAAAAGATCTGATAATGGCTTAGCAATAGCTGCATATCCATTTATGAATTTTCTAAAGTAAGATGTTAACCCTAAAAAACGTTGTATACCCTTTTATCTTTGGGTTCCGGAAATTCTGTAACGGCCTGTATCTTTTCTTTGCTTGGGATTATGGTTCCATCTTGAACGATATATCCCAATAAATTGACTCTCTGATGTAATATCTGGCATTTGCCCCAATTAATTCGTAGCCCATTATGAGAAGATACTTCTAATACTTGCTTAAATTTTCTTATCCCCTCATCAACATCGTTACTAGCCACAATAACATCATCCATGTAAAGTATTACAATTCCACTAGCGAGCAACTCTCGTAAAACAGACATTATAAACCTAGTAAAAACTGCAGGTGAATTCGAAATGCCAAACGGTACAAATAAAAATTCGTACTGCCCACTTTGAGTCACGAACGAAGTGTATTTTCTTGAACCTACTTTTTACGGGCACATGGAAAAACCCATTGGTTAAATCCAATGTTGTATATATCTTCGCATTCTGAAGTTTGTCTAAGACATTGTCCAAGTGTGCCATCGGAAAATTATCTCTAATAATTTTCTCATTTAATTTGCGATAGTCGCAGCATTGACGCCTTTTCCCATTTTCTTAGCCACCAGGACTACGGGCGAAGCATACTCGGATGTACTTGGCTGTATTATACCTTCTTTTAACCATTCCCGCACCTGCTCATCTACAAAGTTTTGGTCACTATACGACTGTCGCCTGGGATGCTGATAAACTGGGATGTCATCTTTCAAAACAATTTTCATCTCGACAGGGTCATTTGTGTTACGGATTGGGCGATATTGTTCGATCATCTCCAATACCGTTTTAGCTTCAGGCTGACTAAGATGAGATAAATCTACTTTAGAAGTTGCTATAAGCTCTTCCACACACATGCTTCGAAATTCATCATTCGCCTGACGATCAAATATCTGTGTATTGCTAATTTTACCTCCATCTTCAGATTTCATCCTGATATTAAAGTGAGTACCACTTTTGGTAACCTCCATACCGACAGTGTCCAAAATTGTCCTCCCGAAAATAGCATCGAAACCTATATCCTGACCTTGAACAACATGAAACTCTACTTCCATTGGAATATCATCTATTAGAATGGATATAATAATACTTCCAAATGTTAAAATACGACTTTCTCCAATGCCCGTCAAACTCTTTCCTTTACCAGTTATTTCTGCTGCTCCTACCTCATGAAAACTTGTCTGCGCATTAAGCACAAATCAGCGCCCATGTCAACCAAACCTTTAAATATAATCCTTTTGTAAACAATGCTCTTCAATTCAAGACCTGAAAGAGTAAATTCACAGCCTGACGACGCTCCTACTTTATCCTCTTGAACTACATTAGCATTTGTTTCTTTCTTGACATCTGTTTTTGCTGCACATTGTGCTGCTCGGTTTTCTTACAGTCTTTCATTACGTGGGAACTATCGCCGCATTTGAAACATTTCCTGGATGATCCAGACTTAACCTGACCTTTGCCTTGATCTTTCTTTTGCTCCTGACGTTCCCCAGCTGATTGATTCGATTTGCCAGATCTAGCTTTCTGGTATATCTCGATTTGATGTTTCAGTTCCTGTATATTTCTGGCCTGATATAACAATATCTTATTCCCTTTCGAATCTGGAATACCCTTTATGTAATAGTCAATTAAACTTGGCTCATCAATATTAACTGGCTTTGCGATTTCTTTCAGAGCATACAAATATTCAAATAATGATTCGTCTTTTTCTCTGCTGACGCTGGTCCCCTCTTCTATGAACCTCAGCTGATGACACTTTGATTGAAAACTCTTTCCTCAACTTAGCCTTCAAAACAGTCCAACTACGAATATTCGCCTCACTACGTACAAGCAGTTTAGCCGCTCCTGTAAGCATCTGTTTCGAATAGATAAACAGCTGCAAATCACTCCACTGGACAGTAGTTTAACAACTTTCAAACTCATCGATCCATTGTTCTACATCAGGACTTCCTGTTCCAGAGAAACTAGATACGCTGCCTTCTACATCTTTGAGAGTGAACCATGACCTGTCATTGCCTACTCTTTGATCTTCAGCTAAATTTCGCTCTGTAACCACGGATTGAACTTCATCTGAATCGCTTTCCTCTTCATCCAATTCCAAAATGTGTAAGCAATCTATTCTGCAACTCTAGTTTCCTTCCACTTGTTGGTAGCGCCAACTCTGCTAACTTTAACCTCAAATCTGCTACGCGAAGTGCCAAGATCTCGTCAAGTTGCATTTTGAAATGATTAGTAAACAATCAAATAAGTAAAAGTATACAACACAATACTACTGTTACTTAACGTAACCTTACACTAGTACTGCCTCTGTCGCTGCTCGCACCAGCTTTGCCTCTGTAGTTTCACGCAACTGCGCTGTCTCTGCCGACGATCGTATCAAGCTCTGCCTCTGTACTGGGTGAAACATATTATCCTCTGGATCTTTTTGTAATAATACTGCCCCATACCCATACTTCGAAGCATCTGTGTGAATCTCTGTTCGCAACTTCGGGTTATACAGCTTTAGTTCTTCAAATGCCTTCCGCTGAACTTCTGTGAATCCGAACTTAGCATCTTGCCATAAAAGATCTGATAATGGCTTAGCAATAGCTGCATATCCATTTATAAATTTTCTAAAGTAAGATGTTGTTTACGCCGAAACCCACATCCTAAAAGTAGGCAGCATATTGGCGTTAACAGTGCGAGAGTCACTAAGGGCTCTCGCGCTCTTTTATCCAATATGTTAGGTTATGTTAAGTTAGGATTAAATACATAAATTTATGTAAATGAAGTCAGTATGAAAATAGTGAAGTGAACGCCACGCGCCCCGATTTGTTCTTTTTATTTCGACTTGTTTTCGCGTCGGTTTATTTTTCAACCACAGGTATTTGAGCCCCACGTCACGATCCCCACTACGAAGGACTCTCTACAAGGCCGCCACCACAAACATTGGTCCTTCGAGCCGAATAATACATTTATTTCTGGGTTCGACTTGCGTCGCTGGATTATCATCCCCCCTCTCCGCACGAACCAAACGAAGACGGCATCTTGTCAGGATCCCAGATAAGTACTAAACCTTTTTTACTTATCTTATACGGCAGAGGGCTGTGTGTAATTTTTCCTGTGCGAAAAGAGAGATCTCTTCTCCTTTTCTTTCTAACCTCGCAATTAGCGACCGGCATCTCTGTATCTACATATGTGCTGCATTTGTAAGCACATACATACTTACAGACGACTGCCATCTTTCAAAATTGTCCATACATATATACTTACGTAGTTACAATTTTGAGAAAACCTATTATTTGGAAGGAATAAAATAATTGGAAAAACGCTGGACTAAATGTATAGAGCTAAAAGGAGATTATGTTGAGAAATAAAACGCTTCTTTGACGAAAAAAATATATTTTATTCAAAAAGTCACGGACTTATCAAACGACCCTCGTATCATCCTACCGGCTGCGC
>JAEIFO010000290.1:0-56394 GCA_018903695.1 Zaprionus gabonicus | reverse complement strand
AACCAGTGACTAGCCAGTTTCTAGCCTGTGCATAGCCAGTGTCTAGCCCTTGCCTTGCCAGTGTCTAGCCTGTGCATAGCCAGTGTGTAGCCTGTGCCTAGCCTGTGACTAGCCTGTTCCTGGCCAGTGCCCAGCCAGTGACTAGCCTGTTCCTGGCCAGTGCCCAGCCAGTGTCTAGCCAGTGCCCAGCCAGTGTCTAGCCAGTGCCCAGCCAGTGTCTAGCCAGTGTCTAGCCAGTGTCTAGCCAGTGTCTAGCCAGTGTCTAGCCAGTGTCTAGCCAGTGCCTAGCCAGTGTCTAGCCTGTGCCTAGCCCGTGTCTAGCCTGTGCACAGCCAGTGTGTAGCCTGTGCCTAGCCAGTGACTAGCCTGTGCCTGGCCAGTGCCTAGCCTGTGCCTAACCAGTGTCTAGCCTGTGCCCAGCCAGTGTCTAGCCAGTGCCTAGCCAGTGTCTAGCCAGTGACTAGCCTGTGCCTAGCCAGTGACTAGCCTGTGACTAGTCAGTGACTAGCCTGTGCCTAGCCAGTGACTAGCCAATGTTTAGCCAGTGCCTAGCCAGTGTCTTGCCCTTGCCTTGCCAGTGTCTAGCCTGTGCATAGCCAGTGTCTAGCCAGTGCCTAGCCAGTGTCTAGCCAGTGTCTAGCCAGTGTCTAGACAGTGTTTAGCCTGTGCCTAGACAGTGTTTAGCCAGTTTCTAGCCTGTGCCTAGCCTGTGTCTAGCCTGTGCACAGCCAGTGTCTAGCCTGTGCACAGCCAGTGTCAAGCCTGTGCACAGCCAGTGTTTAGCCAGTGTCTAGCTTGTGCCTAGTCAGAGTCAAGCCTGTGCCTAGCCAATGGCTAGCCTATGCAAAGCCAGTGTCTAGCCTGTGCCTAGCCAGTTTCTAGCCTCTGCACAGCCGGTGTTTAGCCTGTGCCTAGCCAGTGTCTAGCCTGTGCATAGCCAGTGTCTAGCCTGTGCATAGCCAGTATCTAGCCTGTGCCTAGCCAGTGTCTAGCCTGTGCCTAGCCTCTGTCTAGCCTGTGACTAGCCTGTGTCTTGCCTGTGTCTAGCCAGTGTCTAGCCTGTGTCTAGCCTTTGCCTAGCCAGTGTCTAGCCTGTGTCTAGACTGTGCTTTCCCTGTGATTGGCATGTGCATAGCCTGTGCCAAGCCAGTCTACCCTTTGCCTAGCCAGTGACTAGCCTGTGCCTAGCAAGTGTCTAGCCTGGGCCTAGCCAGTGTCTAGCCTGTGCCTAGCTTGTGCCTAGCCTGTGCCACGCCAGAACCTAGCCTGTGCCTAGACAGTGTTTAGCCTGTGCCTAGCCAATGTCTAGCCTGTGCCTAGCCAATGACTAGCCTATGCATAGCCAGTGTCTAGCCTGTGCCTAGCCTGTGTCTAGCCTGTGCACAGCCAGTGTGTAGCCTGTGCCTAGCCAGTGACTAGCCTTTGCCTGGCCAGTGCCCAGCCAATGTCTAGCCAGTGCCCAGCCAGTGTCTAGCCAGTGCCTAGCCTGTGCCTAGCCAGTGTCTAGCCTGTGCCTAGCCAGTGTCTAGCCAGTGCCTAGCCAGTGTCTAGCCAGTGCCTAGCCAGTGTCTAGCCAGTGCCTAGCCAGATTCTAGCCTGTGCACAGCCGGTGTGTAGCCTGTGCCTAGCCAGTGTCTAGTCTGTGCATAGCCAGTATCTAGCCTGGGCCTAGCCAGTGTCTAGCCTGTGCCTAGCCTCTGTCTAGCCTGTGACTAGCCTGTGTCTTGCCTGTGTCTAGCCAGTGTCTAGCCTGTGTCTAGCCTTTGCCTAGCCAGTGTCTAGCCTGTGTCTAGACTGTGCTTTCCCTGTGATTGGCATGTGCATAGCCTGTGCCAAGCCAGTCTACCCTTTGCCTAGCCAGTGACTAGCCTGTGCCTAGCAAGTGTCTAGCCTGGGCCTAGCCAGTGTCTAGCCTGTGCCTAGCTTGTGCCTAGCCTGTGCCTGGCCATTGCCTAGCCAATGTCTTGCCAGTGCCTAGCCAGTGTCTAGCCACTGCATAGCCAGTGACTAGCCTGTGCCTAGCCAGCTTCTAGCCTGTGCACAGCCAGTGCCTAGCCAGTATCTAGCCTGGGCCTAGCCTGTGCCTAGCCAATGACTAGCCTATGCAAAGCCAGTGTCTAGCCTGTGCCTAGCCAGTTTCTAGCCTCTGCACAGCCGATGTTTAGCCTGTGCCTAGCCAGTGTCTAGCCTGTGCATAGCCAGTATCTAGCCTGTGCCTAGCCAGTGTCTAGCCTGTGCCTAGCCTCTGTCTAGCCTGTGACTAGCCTGTGTCTTGCCTGTGTCTAGCCAGTGTCTAGCCTGTGTCTAGCCTTTGCCTAGCCAGTGTCTAGCCTGTGTCTAGACTGTGCTTTGCCTGTGATTGGCATGTGCATAGCCTGTGCCAAGCCAGTCTACCGTTTGCCTAGCCAGTGACTAGCCTGTGCCTAGAAAGTGTCTAGCCTGGGCCTAGCCAGTGTCTAGCCTGGGCCTAGCCAGTGTCTAGCCTGTGCCTAGCTTGTGCCTAGCCTGTGCCACGCCAGAACCTAGCCTGTGCCTAGACAGTGTTTAGCCTGTGCCTAGCCAATGTCTAGCCTGTGCCTAGCCAATGACTAGCCTATGCATAGCCAGTGTCTAGCCTGTGCCTAGCCTGTGTCTAGCCTGTGCACAGCCAGTGTGTAGCCTGTGCCTAGCCAGTGACTAGCCTTTGCCTGGCCAGTGCCCAGCCAGTGTCTAGCCAGTGCCCAGCCAGTGTCTAGCCAGTGCCTAGCCTGTGCCTAGCCAGTGTCTAGCCTGTGCCTAGCCAGTGTCTAGCCAGTGCCTAGCCAGTGTCTAGCCAGTGCCTAGCCAGTGTCTAGCCAGTGCCTAGCCAGATTCTAGCCTGTGCACAGCCGGTGTGTAGCCTGTGCCTAGCCAGTGTCTAGTCTGTGCATAGCCAGTATCTAGCCTGGGCCTAGCCAGTGTCTAGCCTGTGCCTAGCCTCTGTCTAGCCTGTGACTAGCCTGTGTCTTGCCTGTGTCTAGCCAGTGTCTAGCCTGGGCCTAGCCAGTGTCTAGCCTGTGCCTAGCCTCTGTCTAGCCAGTGTCTAGCCTGTGTCTAGACTGTGCTTTCCCTGTGATTGGCATGTGCATAGCCTGTGCCAAGCCAGTCTACCCTTTGCCTAGCCAGTGACTAGCCTGTGCCTAGCAAGTGTCTAGCCTGGGCCTAGCCAGTGTCTAGCCACTGCATAGCCAGTGACTAGCCTGTGCCTAGCCTGTGCCTGGCCATTGCCTAGCCAATGTCTTGCCAGTGCCTAGCCAGTGTCTAGCCACTGCATAGCCAGTGACTAGCCTGTGCCTAGCCAGCTTCTAGCCTGTGCACAGCCAGTTTCTAGCCAGTGCCTAGCCAGTGTCTAAACACTGCATAGCCAGTGACTAGCCTGTGCATTGCCAGTGCCTAGCCGGTGTCTAGCACGTGCCTAGCCAGTGTATAGCCAGTGCCTAGCCAGTGTCTAGCCAGTGCCTAGCCAGTGTCTAGCCTGTGCCTAGCCGGTGTCTAGCCTGTGCCTAGGCAGTGACTAGCCTGTGCCTAGCCAGTGTGTCTACCCTGTGCCTAGACAAGGTTTAGCATGTGCCTAGCCAATGTCTAGCCTGTGCCTAGCCAGTGTCTAGCGTGTGCCTAGCCAGTGTCTAGCCAGTGCCTAGCCAGTGTCTAGCCAGTGCCTAGCCAGTGTCTAGCCAGTGCCTAGCCAGTGTCTAGCCTATGCCTAGCCAGTGTCTAGCCTGTGCACAGCCAGTGTCTAGCCTATGCCTAGCCAGCGTCTAGCCTAAGCCTAGCCAGTTTCTATCCTGTGCATATCCAGTGTGTAGCCTGTGCCTAGCCAGTGTCTAGCCTGTGCCTAGCCATTTTCTAGCCTGTGCCTAGCCTGTGTCTAGCCTGTGCCTTGCCTGTGACTGGCCTGTGCATAGCCTGTTTCTAGCCTATGCCTAGCCAGTGTCTAGCCTATGCCTAGCCAGTGTCTAGCCTATGCCTAGCCAGTGTCTAGCCTGTGCACAGCCAGTGTCTAGCCTATGCCTAGCCAGTGAATAGCCTGTGCCTAGCCAGTGTCTAGCCTGTGCCTAGCCAGTGTGTAGCCTGTGCCTAGCTAGTGTCTAGCCTGTGCCTAGCCATTTTCTAGCCTGTGCCTAGCCTGTGTCTAGCCTGTGCCTTGCCTGTGACTGGCCTGTGCATAGCCTGTTTCTAGCCTGTGCCTAGCCAAAGTCTAGCCTGCACCTAGCTAGTGTATAGCCTGTGTCTATCCTCTGTCTAGCCTGTGACTAGCCTGTGTCTTGGCTGTATCTAACCAGTGTCTAGCCTGTGTCTAGCATTTGCCTAGCCAGTGTCCAGCCTGTGACTAGCCAGTGTCTAGCCTGAGCCTAGCCAGTGTCTAGACTGTGCCTAGCCAGTGTCTAGCCTGTGCCTGGCCAGTGTCTAGCCTGTGCCTAGCCTGTGTCTAGCCCATGCCTCGCCAGTGTCTAGCCTATGCCTAGCCAGTGTCTAGCCTGTGCACAGCCTGTGTCTAGCCTCTGTTTAGCCTGTGACTAGCCTGTGTCTTGCCTGTATCTAACCAGTGTCTAGCATTTGCCTAGCCAGTGTCTAGCCTGTGACTAGCCAGTGTCTAGCCTGTGCCTAGCCAGTGTCTAGCGTGTGCCTAGCCAGTGTCTAGCCTGTGCTTAGTTTGTGTCTAGCCTGTGCCTTGCCTGTGACTGGCCTGTGCATAGCCTGTTTCTAGCCTGTGCCTAGCCAAAGTCTAGCCTGCACCTAGCTAGTGTATAGCCTGTGTCTATCCTCTGTCTAGCCTGTGAGTAGCCTGTGTCTTGCCTGTATCTAACCAGTGTCTAGCCTGTGTCTAGCATTTGCCTAGCCAATGTCTAGCCTGTGACTAGCCAGTGTCTAGCCTGAGCCTAGCCAGTGTCTAGCCTGTGCCTAGCCAGTGTCTAGCCTGTGCCTGGCCAGTGTCTAGCCTGTGCCTAGCCTGTGTTTAGCCCATGCCTAGCCAGTGTCTAGCCTATGCCTAGCCATTGTCTAGCCTGTGCACAGCCTGTGTCTAGCCTCTGTTTAGCCTGTGACTAGCCTGTGTCTTGCCTGTATCTAACCAGTGTCTAGCATTTGCCTAGCCAGTGTCTAGCCTGTGACTAGCCAGTGTCTAGCCTGTGCCTAGCCAGTGTCTAGCGTGTGCCTAGCCAGTGTCTAGCCTGTGCCTAGCCTGTGTCTAGCCTGTGCCTTGCCTGTGACTGGCATGTGCATAGCCTGTGTCTAGCCTGTGACTAGCCAGTGTCTAGCCTGTGCCTAGCCAGTGTCTAGCCTGTGACTAGCCTGTGTCTGGCCTGTGCCTAGCCTGTGTCTAGCTTTTGCCTAGCCAGTGTCTATCCTGTGCCTATCCAGTGTGTAGCCTGTGCCTAGCCAGTGTCTAGCCTGTGCCCTGCCATTTTCTAGCCTGTGCCTAGCCTGTGTCTAGCCTGTGCCTTGCCTGTGACTGGCCTGTGCATAGCCTGTTTCTAGCCTATGCCTAGCCAGTGTCTAGCCTATGCCTAGCCAGTGTCTAGCCTATGCCTAGCCAGTGTCTAGCCTATGCCTAGCCAGTGTCTAGCCTGTGCACAGCCAGTGTCTAGCCTATGCCTAGCCAGTGAATAGCCTGTGCCTAGCCAGTGTCTAGCCTGTGCCTAGCCTGTGTGTAGCCTGTGCCTAGCCAGTGTCTAGCCTGTGCCTAACCAGTGTCTTGCCTGTGCCTAGCCTGTGTCTAGCCTGTGCCTTGCCTGTGACTGGCCTGTGCATAGCCTGTTTCTAGCCTGTGCCTAGCCAAAGTCTAGCCTGCACCTAGCTAGTGTATAGCCTGTGTCTATCCTCTGTCTAGCCTGTGAATAGCCTGTGTCTTGCCTGTATCTAACCAGTGTCTAGCCTGTGTCGAGCATTTGCCTAGCCAGTGTCTAGCCTGTGACTAGCCAGTGTCTAGCCTGAGCCTAGCCAGTGTCTAGCCTGTGCCTAGCCAGTGTCTAGCCTGTGGCTAGCCTGTGTCTGGCCTGTGGCTAGCCTGTGTCTGGCCTGTGCCTAGCCTGTGTCTAGCCTTTGCCTAGCCAGTGTCTAGCCTGTGTCTAGCCTGTGCCTTGCCTGTGACTGGCATGTGCATAGCCTGTATCTAGCCTGTGCTTAGCCAGTGTCTAGCGTGTGCCTAGCAAGTGTCTAGCCTGTGTCTAACCAGTGTCTATCCTGTGTCTAGCATTTGCCTAGCCTGTGTCTAGCCTGTGCCTTGCCTGTGACTGGCATGTGCATAGCCTGTGTCTAGCCTGTGACTAGCCAGTGTCAAGCCTGTGCCTAGCCAGTGTCTAGCCTGTGCCTAGCCAGTGTCTAGCCTGTGCCTGGCCAGTGTCTAGCCTGTGCCTGGCCAGTGTCTAGCCTTTGCCTAGCCAGTGTCTAGCCTGTGCCTAGCCAGTGTCTAGCCTGTGCCTAGGCAGTGTCTAGCCTGTGCCTAGCCAGTGTTCAGCCTGTGCCTAGCCAGTGTCTAGCCCTTGCCTTGCCAATGTCTAGCCTGTGCATAGCCAGTGTCTAGCCTGTGCCTAGCCAGTGTCTGGCCTGTGCCTAGCCAGTGTCTAGCCTTGGCCTAGCCAGTGTCAAGCCTGTGCCTAGCCTTTGCCTAGCCATTTTCTAGCCTGAGCCTAGCCTGTGTCTAGCCTGTGCCTTGCCTGTGACTGGGATGTGCATAGCCTGTTTCTAGCCTGTGCCTAGCCAAAGTCTAGCCTGTACCTAGCTAGTGTATAGCCTGTGTCTAGCCTCTGTCTAGCCTGTGACTAGCCCGTGTCTTGCCTGTATCTAACCAGTGTCTAGCCTGTGTCCAGCATTTGCCAAGCCAGTGTCTGGCCTGTGTCTATCCTCTGCCTTGCCTGTGACTGGCATGTGCATAGCCTGTGTCTAGCCTGTGACTAGCCAGTGTCTAGCTTGTGCCTAGTTTGTGTCTAGCCTGTGGCTAGCCTGTGTCTAGCCTGTGCCTAGCCTGTGTCTAGCCTTTGCCTAGCCTTTGCCTAGCCAGTGTCTAGCCTGTGTCTAGCCTGTGCCTTGCCTGTGTCTAGGCTTTGCCTAGCCAGTGTCTATCCTTTGCCTATCCAGTGTGTAGCCTGTGCCTAGCCAGTGTCTAGCCTGTGCCTAGCCATTTTCTAGCCTGTGCCTAGCCTGTGTCTAGCCTGTGTCTAGCCTGTGCCTTGCCTGTGACTGGCCTGTGCATAGCCTGTTTGTAGCCTATGCCTAGCCAGTGTCTAGCCTATGCCTAGCCAGTGTCTAGCCTATGCCTAGCCAGTGTCTAGCCTATGCCTAGCCAGTATCTAGCCTGTGCACAGCCAGTGTCTAGCCTATGCCTAGCCAGTGAATAGCCTGTGCCTAGCCAGTGTCTAGCCTGTGCCTAGCCTGTGTGTAGCCTGTGCTTAGCCAGTGTCAAGCCTGTGCCTAACCAGTGTCTAGCCTGTGCCTAGCCTGTGTCTAGCCTGTGCCTTGCCTGTGACTGGCCTGTGCATAGCCTGTTTCTAGCCTGTGCCTAGCCAAAGTCTAGCCTGCACCTAGATAGTGTATAGCCTGTGTCTATCCTCTGTCTAGCCTGTGACTAGCCTGTGTCTTGCCCGTATCTAACCAGTGTCTAGCCTGTGTCTAGCATTTGCCTAGCCAGTGTCTAGCCACTGCATAGCCAGCGTCTAGCCTGTGCCTAGCCAGTGTCTAGCCTGTGCCTAGCCAGTGTCTAGCCTGTGCCTGGCCAGAGTCTAGCCTGTGCCTAGCCTGTGTCTAGCCCATGCCTAGCCAGTGTCTAGCCTATGCCTAGCCAGTGTCTAGCCTGTGCACAGCCTGTGTCTAGCCTCTGTTTAGCCTGTGACTAGCCTGTGTCTTGCCTGTATCTAACCAGTGCCTAGCATTTGCCTAGCCAGTGTCTAGCCTGTGACTAGCCAGTGTCTAGCCTGTGCCTAGCCAGTGTCTAGCGTGTGCCTAGCCAGTGTCTAGCCTGTGCCTAGCCTGTGTCTAGCCTGTGCCTTGCCTGTGACTGGCCTGTGCATAGCCTGTTTCTAGCCTGTGCCTAGCCAAAGTCTAGCCTGCACCTAGCTAGTGTATAGCCTGTGTCTATCCTCTGTCTAGCCTGTGACTAGCCTGAGTCTTGCCTGTATCTAACCAGTGTCTAGCCTGTGTCTAGCATTTGCCTAGCCAGTGTCTAGCCTGTGCCTAGCCTGTGTCTAGCCTGTGCCTTGCCTGTGACTGGCATGTGCCTTGCCTGTGACTGGCATGTGCATAGCCTGTGTCTAGCCTGTGACTAGCCAGTGTCTAGCCTATGCCTAGCCAGTGTCTAGCCTGTGCCTAGCCAGTGTCTAGCCTGTGCCTAGCCAGTGTCTAGCCTGTGCCTAGCCAGTGTCTAGCCTGTGCCTAGCCAGTGTCTAGCCTGTGCCTAGCCAGTGTCTAGCCTGTGCCTAGCCAGTGTCTAGCCTGTGCCTAGCCAGTGTCTAGCCTGTGCCTAGCCAGTGTCTAGCCTGTGCCTAGCCAGTGTCTAGCCTGTGCCTAGCATTTGCCTAGCCATTTTCTAGCCTGTGCGTAGCCTGTGTCTAGCTTGTGCCTTGCCTGTGACTGGGATGTGCATAGCCTGTTTCTAGCCTGTGCCTAGCCAAAGTCTAGCCTGTACCTAGCTAGTGTATAGCCTGTGTCTAGCCTCTGTCTAGCCTGTGACTAGCCCGTGTCTTGCCTGTATCTAACCAGTGTCTAGCCTGTGTCCAGCATTTGCCAAGCCAGTGTCTGGCCTGTGTCTATCCTCTGCCTTGCCTGTGACTGGCATGTGCATAGCCTGTGTCTAGCCTGTGTCTAGCATTTGCCTAGCCAGTGTCTAGCCTGTGACTAGCCAGTGTCTAGCCTGTGCCTAGCCAGTGTCTAGCCTGTGCCTAGCCAGTGTCTAGCCTGTGCCTAGCCAGTGTCTAGCCTGTGCCTAGCCAGTGAATAGCCTGTGCCTAGCCAGTGTCTATCCTTTGCCTATCCAGTGTCTAGCCTGTGCCTAGGCAGTGTCTAGCCTGTGCCTAGCCAGTGTTCAGCCTGTGCCTAGCCAGTGTCTAGCCCTTGCCTTGCCAATGTCTAGCCTGTGCATAGCCAGTGTCTAGCCTGTGCCTAGCCAGTGTCTGGCCTGTGCCTAGCCAGTGTCTAGCCTTGGCCTAGCCAGTGTCAAGCCTGTGCCTAGCCTTTGCCTAGCCATTTTCTAGCCTGTGCCTAGCCTGTGTCTAGCCTGTGCCTTGCCTGTGACTGGGATGTGCATAGCCTGTTTCTAGCCTGTGCCTAGCCAAAGTCTAGCCTGTACCTAGCTAGTGTATAGCCTGTGTCTAGCCTCTGTCTAGCCTGTGACTAGCCCGTGTCTTGCCTGTATCTAACCAGTGTCTAGCCTGTGTCCAGCATTTGCCAAGCCAGTGTCTGGCCTGTGTCTATCCTCTGCCTTGCCTGTGACTGGCATGTGCATAGCCTGTGTCTAGCCTGTGACTAGCCAGTGTCTAGCTTGTGCCTAGCTTGTGTCTAGCCTGTGGCTAGCCTGTGTCTAGCCTGTGCCTAGCCTGTGTCTAGCCTTTGCCTAGCCTTTGCCTAGCCAGTGTCTAGCCTGTGTCTAGCCTGTGCCTTGCCTGTGTCTAGGCTTTGCCTAGCCAGTGTCTATCCTTTGCCTATCCAGTGTGTAGCCTGTGCCTAGCCAGTGTCTAGCCTGTGCCTAGCCATTTTCTAGCCTGTGCCTAGCCTGTGTCTAGCCTGTGCCTTGCCTGTGACTGGCCTGTGCATAGCCTGTTTCTAGCCTATGCCTAGCCAGTGTCTACCCTATGCCTAGCCAGTGTCTAGCCTATGCCTAGCCAGTGTCTAGCCTATACCTAGCCAGTGTCTAGCCTGTGCACAGCCAGTGTCTAGCCTATGCCTAGCCAGTGAATAGCCTGTGCCTAGCCAGTGTCTAGCCTGTGCCTAGCCTGTGTGTAGCCTGTGCCTAGCCAGTGTCAAGCCTGTGCCTAACCAGTGTCTAGCCTGTGCCTAGCCTGTGTCTAGCCTGTGACTAGCCAGTGTCTAGCTTGTGCCTAGCTAGTGTCTAGCCTGTGGCTAGCCTGTGTCTAGCCTGTGCCTAGCCTGTGTCTAGCCTTTGCCTAGCCTTTGCCTAGCCAGTGTCTAGCCTGTGTCTAGCCTGTGCCTTGCCTGTGACTGGCATGTGCATAGCCTGTATCTAGCCTGTGCTTAGCCAGTGTCTAGCCTGTGCCTAGCAAGTGTCTAGCCTGTGCCTAGCCAGTCCCTAGCCTGTGCACAGCCAGTGTCTAGCCTGAGACTAGCCTGTGTCTTGCCTGTGTCTAGCCAGTGTCTAGCATGTGTCTAGCCTTTGCCTAGCCATTTTCTAGCCTGTGCCTAGCCTGTTCCTAGCCTGTGTCTAGCCTGTGCCTTGCCTGTGACTGGCATGTGCATAGCCTGTTTCTAGCCTGTGCCTAGCCAAAGTCTAGCCTGTACCTAGCTAGTGCATAGCCTGTGTCTTGCCTGTGCCTCGCTAGTGTCTAGCCTGAGCCTAGCCAGCGTCTAGCCAGTGTCTAGCCACTGCATAGCCAGTGTGTAGCCTGTGCCTAGCCAAAGTCTAGCCCCTACCTAGCTAGTGTATAACCTGTGTCTAGCCCTTGTCTAGCCAGTGTCTAGCCTGTGCACAGCCAGTGCCTAGCCTGTGCCTAGTTAGTGTCTAGCCTGGGCCTAGCCAGTGTTTTGCCAGTGCCTAGCCAGTGTCTAGCCAGTGTCTAGCCACTGCATAGCCAGCGTGTAGCCTGTGCCTAGCCAGTGACAAGCCTGTGCTTAGCCAGTGCCTAGCCTGTGCCTAGCCAATGTCTAGCCACTGCATAGCCAGCGTCTAGCCTGTGCCTAGCCAGTGTCTAGCCTGTGTCTAGCCTGTGACTAGCCTGTGTCTTGCCTGTATCTAACCAGTGTCTATCCTGTGTCTAGCATTTGCCTAGCCTGTGCCTAGCCTGTGCCTAGCCTGTGCCTAGCCTGTGCCTAGCCTGTGTCTAGCCTGTGCCTTGCCTGTGACTGGCATGTGCGCAGCCTTTGTCTAGCCTGTGACTAGCCAGTGTCTAGCCTGTGCCTAGCCAGTGTCTAGCCTGTGCCTAGCCAGTGTCTAGCCTGTGCCTAGCGAGTGTCTTGCCAGTGCCTAGCCAGTGTCTAGCCAGTGTCTAGCCACTGCATAGCCAGCGTCTAGCCTGTGCCTAGACAGTGTCTAGCCTGTGCCTAGACAGTGTCTAGCCTGTGCCTAGACAGTGTCTAGCCTGTGCCTAGACAGTGTCTAGCCTGTGCCTAGCCAGTGTGTAGCCTGTGCCTAGCCAGTGTCTAGCCTGTGCCTAGCCAGTGTCTAGCCTATGCCTAGCCAGTGTCTAGTCTGTGCCTGGCCAGTGTCTAGCCTGTGCCTAGCCTGTGTCTAGCCTATGCCTAGCCTGTGTCTAGCCTGTGACTAGCCTGTGTCTTGCCTGTATCTAACCAGTGTCTATCCTGTGTCTAGCATTTGCCTAGCCTGTGCCTAGCCTGTGCCTAGCCTGTGCCTAGCCTGTGCCTAGCCTGTGTCTAGCCTGTGCCTTGCCTGTGACTGGCATGTGCGCAGCCTGTGTCTAGCCTGTGAATAGCCAGTGTCTAGCCTGTGCCTAGCCAGTGTCTAGCCTGTGCCTAGCCAGTGTCTAGCCTGTGCCTAGCGAGTGTCTAGCCTGTGCCTAGCCAGTGTCTAGCCTGTGCCTGGCCAGTGTCTAGCCTGTACCTAGCCTGTGTCTAGCCTGTGCCTAGCCTGTGTCTAGCCTATGCCTAGCCAGCGTCTAGCCTGTGCCTAGCCAGTGTCTAGCCTGTGCCTAGATAGTGTGAAGCCTGTGCCTAGCCAGTGACTAGCCTGTCCCTAGCCAGTGAATAGCCTGTAACTATTCAGTGTCTAGCCTGTGTCTAGCATTTGCCTTGCCAGTGTCTAGCCTGTGACTAGCCAGTGTCTAGCCTGTGCCTAGCCAGTGTTTAGCATGTGCCTAGCTAGTGTCTAGCCTGGGCCTAGCCAGTGTCTAGCCAGTGTCTAGCCACTGCATAGCCAGTGTCTAGCCTGTGCCTAGCCAAAGTCTAGCCCCTACCTAGCTAGTTTATAGCCTGTGTCTAGCCCTTGCCTAGCCAGTGTCTAGCCTGTGCATAGCCAGTGTCTAGCCTGTGCCTAGCTAGTGTCTAGCCTGGGCCTAGCCAGTGTCTTGCCAGTGCCTAGCCAGTATCTACCCAGTGTCTAGCCACTGCATAGCCAGCGTCTAGCCTGTGCCTAGCCAGACTCCAGTCTGTGCATAGCCAGTGTGTAGCCTGTGCCTAGCCAGTGTGTAGCCTGTGCCTAGCCAGTGTCTAGCCTGTGCCTAGCCAGTGTCTAGCCTGTGCCTAGCCAGTGTCTAGCCTGTGCCTAGCCAGTGTCTAGCCTGTGCCTAGCCAGTGTCTAGCCTATGCCTAACCAGTGTCTAGCCTGTGCACAGCCAGTGCCTAGCCTGTGACTAGCCTGTGTCTTGCCTGTGTCTAGCCAGTGTCTAGCATGTGTCTAGCCTTTGTCTAGCCATTTTCTAGCCTGTGCCTAGCCTGTGTCTAGCCTGTGCCTTGCCTGTGACTGGCATGTGCATAGCCTGTTTCTAGCCTGTGCCTAGCTAGTGTATAGCCTGTGTCTAGCCTGTGACTAGCCTGTGTCTAGCCTGTGCCTAGCCAGTGTTTAGCATGTGCCTAGCTAGTGTCTAGCCTGGGCCTAGCCAGTGTCTAGCCAGTGTCTAGCCACTGCATAGCCAGTGTCTAGCCTGTGCCTAGCCAAAGTCTAGCCCCTACCTAGCTAGTTTATAGCCTGTGTCTAGCCCTTGCCTAGCCAGTGTCTAGCCTGTGCATAGCCAGTGTCTAGCCTGTGCCTAGCTAGTGTCTAGCCTGGGCCTAGCCAGTGTCTTGCCAGTGCCTAGCCAGTATCTACCCAGTGTCTAGCCACTGCATAGCCAGCGTCTAGCCTGTGCCTAGCCAGACTCTAGTCTGTGCCTAGCCAGTGTGTAGCCTGTGCCTAGCCAGTGTGTAGCCTGTGTCTTGCCTGTGTCTAGCCAGTGTCTAGCATGTGTCTAGCCTTTGTCTAGCCATTTTCTAGCCTGTGCCTAGCCTGTGTCTAGCCTGTGCCTTGCCTGTGACTGGCATGTGCATAGCCTGTTTCTAGCCTGTGCCTAGCCAAAGTCTAGCCTGTACCTAGCTAGAGCAAAGCCTGTGTCTTGCCTGTGCCTAGCCAGTGTCTAGCCTGTCCCTAGCCAGTGTCTAGCCTGTGCCTAGCCAGTGTCTACCCTGTGTCTAGCCTTTGCCTAGCCATTTTCTAGCCTGTGCCTAGCCTGTGCCTAGCCTGTGTCTAGCCTGTGCCTTGCCTGTGACTGGCATGTGCATAGCCTGTTTCTAGCCTGTGCCTAGCCTGTGTCTAGCCTATGCCTAGCCAGCGTCTAGCCTGTGCCTAGCCAGTGTCTAGCCTGTGCCTAGCCAGTGTGTAGCCTGTGCCTAGCCAGTGACTAGCCTGTGCCTGGCCAGTGTCTCGCCTGTGCCTCGCCAGTGAATAGCCTGTGCCTAGCCAGTGTCTAGCCTGTGCCTGGCCAGTGTCTAGCTTATGCCTAGCCTGTGTCTAGCCTCTTTCTAGCCTGTGACTAGCCTGTGTCTTGCCTGTAACTATTCAGTGTCTAGCCTGTGTCTAGCATTTGCCTTGCCAGTGTCTAGCCTGTGACTAGCCAGTGTCTAGCCTGTGCCTAGCCAGTGTCTAGCATGTGCCTAGCTAGTGTCTAGCCTGGGCCTAGCCAGTGTCTAGCCAGTGTCTAGCCACTGCATAGCCAGTGTATAGCCTGTGCCTAGCCAAAGTCTAGCCCCTACCTAGCTAGTTTATAGCCTGTGTCTAGCCCTTGCCTAGCCTGTGTCTAGCCCTTGCCTAGCCAGTGTCTAGCCTGTGCATAGCCAGTGTCTAGCCTGTGCCTAGCTAGTGTCTAGCCTGGGCCTAGCCAGTGTCTTGCCAGTGCCTAGCCAGTATCTACCCAGTGTCTAGCCACTGCATAGCCAGCGTCTAGCCTGTGCCTAGCCAGTGTCTAGCCTGTGCCTAGCCAGTGTCCAGCCTATGCCTAGCCAGTGTCCAGCCTATGCCTAGCCAGTGTCTAGCCTGTGCCTAGCCAGTGTCTAGCCTGTGCCTGGCCAGTGTCTAGCCTGTGCCTGGCCAGTGTCTAGCCTATGCCTAGCCAGTGTCTAGCCTGTGCTTAGCCAGTGTCTAGCCTATGCCTAGCCAGTGTCTAGCCTATGCCTAGCCAGTGTCTAGCCTATGCTTAGCCAGTGTCTAGCCTGTGCACAGCCAGTGTCTAGCCTGTGACTAGCCTGTGCCTTGCCTGTGTCTAGCCAGTGTCTAGCATTTGTCTAGCCTTTGCCTAGCCATTTTTTAGCCTGTGCCTAGCCTGTGTCTTGCCTGTGCCTTGCCTGTGACTGGCATGTGCATAGCCTGTGTCAAGCCTGTGACTAGCCAGTGTCTAGCCTGTGCCTAGCCAGTGTTTAGCCTGTGGCTAGCCTGTGTCTAGCCTGTGCCTAGCCAGTGTCTAGCCTGTGCCTATCCAGTGTCTAGCCTCTGCCTGGCCAGTGTCTAGTCTGTGCCTAGCCTGTGTCTAGCCTATGCCTAGCCAGCGTCTAGCTTGTGCCTAGCCAGTGTCTAGCCTGTGCCTAGCTAGTGTCTAGCCTGGGCCTAGCCAGTGTCTAGCCTGGGCCTAGCCAGTGTCTAGCCAGTGTCTAGCCACTGCATAGCCAGTGTCTAGCCTGCGCCTAGCCAAAGTCTAGCCCCTATCTAGCTAGTTTATAGCCTGTGTCTAGCACTTGCCTAGCCAGTGTCTAGCCTTTGCATAGCTAGTGTCTAGCCTGTGCCTAGCTAGTGTCTAGCCTGGGCCTAGCCAGTGTCCAGCCTATGCCTAGCCAGTGTCCAGCCTATGCCTAGCCAGTGTCTAGCCTGTGCCTAGCCAGTGTCTAGCCTGTGCCTGGCCAGTGTCTAGCCTGTGCCTGGCCAGTGTCCAGCCTATGCCTAGCCAGTGTCTAGCCTGTGCTTAGCCAGTGTCTAGCCTATGCCTAGCCAGTGTCTAGCCTATGCCTAGCCAGTGTCTAGCCTGTGCACAGCCAGTGTCTAGCCTGTGACTAGCCTGTGCCTTGCCTGTGTCTAGCCAGTGTCTAGCATTTGTCTAGCCTTTGCCTAGCCATTTTTTAGCCTGTGCCTAGCCTGTGTCTTGCCTGTGCCTTGCCTGTGACTGGCATGTGCATAGCCTGTGTCAAGCCTGTGACTAGCCAGTGTCTAGCCTGTGCCTAGCCAGTGTTTAGCCTGTGGCTAGCCTGTGTCTAGCCTGTGCCTAGCCAGTGTCTAGCCTGTGCCTATCCAGTGTCTAGCCTCTGCCTGGCCAGAGTCTAGTCTGTGCCTAGCCTGTGTCTAGCCTATGCCTAGCCAGCGTCTAGCTTGTGCCTAGCCAGTGTCTAGCCTGTGCCTAGCTAGTGTCTAGCCTGGGCCTAGCCAGTGTCTAGCCAGTGTCTAGCCACTGCATAGCCAGTGTCTAGCCTGCGCCTAGCCAAAGTCTAGCCCCTATCTAGCTAGTTTATAGCCTGTGTCTAGCACTTGCCTAGCCAGTGTCTAGCCTTTGCATAGCTAGTGTCTAGCCTGTGCCTAGCTAGTGTCTAGCCTGGGCCTAGCCAGTGTCTAGCCTGTGCCTAGCCAGTGTCTAGCCTGTGCCTGGCCAGTATCTAGCCTGTGCCTGGCCAGTGTCTAACCTATGCCTAGCCAGTGTCTAGCCTATGCCTAGCCAGTGTCTAGCCTATGCCTAGCCAGTGTCTAGCCTGTCCACAGCCAGTGTCTAGCCTGTCCACAGCCAGTGTCTAGCCTGTGCACAGCCAGTGTCTAGCCTGTGCACAGACAGTGTCTAGCCTGTGCACAGCCAGTGTCTAGCCTGTGACTAGCCTGTGTCTTGCCTGTGCCTAGCCAGTGTCTAGCATGTGTCTAGCCTTTGCCTAGCCATTTTCTAGCCTGTGCCTAGCCTGTGTCTAGCCTGTGCCTTGCCTGTGACTGGCATATGCATAGCCTGTTTCTAGCCTGTGCCTAGCCAAAGTCTAGCCCCTACCTAGCTAGCGCATAGCCTGTGTCTTGCCTGTGCCTAGCTAGTGTCTAGCCTGGGCCTAGCCAGTGTCTTGCCATTGCCTAGCCAGTGTCTAGCCACTGCATAGCCAGCGTCTAGCCTGTGCCTAGCCAGTGTCTAGCCTGTGCCTAGCCAGTGTCTAGCCTGTGCCTAGCCAGTGTCTAGCCTGTGCCTAGCCAATGTCTAGCCTGTGCCTAGCCAATGTCTAGCCTGTGCCTAGCCAGTGTCTAGCCAGTGTCCAGCCTATGCCTAGCCAGTGTCTAGCCTATGCCTAGCCAATGTCTAGCCTATGCCTAGCCAGCGTCTAGCCTATGCCTAGCCAGTCTCTAGCCTGTGCACAGCCAGTGTCTAGCCTGTGACTAGCCTGTGTCTTGCCTGTGTCTAGCCAGTGTCTAGCATGTGCCTAGCCTTTGCCTAGCCTTTGCCTAGCCCTTTTCTAGCCTGTGCCTAGCCTGTGTCTAGCCTGTGCCTTGCCTGTGACTGGCATGTGCATAGCCTGTTTCTAGCCTGTGCCTAGCCAAAGTCTAGCCTGTACCTAGCTAGTGTATAGCCTGTGTCTAGCCTGTGACTAGCCTGTGTCTTGCCTGTGTCTAGCAAGTGTCTAGCCTGTGTCTGGCATTTGCCTAGCCAGTGTCTAACCTGTGCCTTGCCTGTGACTGGCCTGTGTCTAGCCAGTGTCTAGCATGTGTCTAGCCTTTGCCTGGCCATTTTCTAGCCTGTGCCTAGCCTGTGTCTTGCCTGTGTCTAGCCAGTGTCTAGCATGTGTCTAGCCTTTGCCTGGCCATTTTCTAGCCTGTGCCTAGCCTGTGTCTAGCCTGTGCCTTGCCTGTGACTGGCATGTGCATAGCCTGTTTCTAGCCTGTGCCTAGCTAGTGTATAGCCTGTGTCTAGCCTCTGTCTAGCCTGTGACTAGCCTGTGTCTTGCCTGTGTGTAGCCAGTGTCTACCCTGTGTCTAGCCTTTGCCTAGCCATTTTCTAGCCTGTGCCTAGCCTGTGTCTAGCCTGCGCTTTGCCTGTGACTGGCATGTGCATAGGCTGTTTCTAGCCTGTGCCTAGCCAAATTCTAGCCTGTACCTAGCTAGAGCAAAGCCTGTGTCTTGCCAGTGCCTAGCCAGTGTCTAGCCTGTGCCTAGCCAGTGTCTAGCCTGTGCCTAGCCAGTGTCTAGCCTGTGCCTAGCCAGTGTCTAGCCAGTGTCTACCCTGTGTCTAGCCTTTGCCTTGGCTTTTTCTAGCCTGTGCCTAGCCTGTGCTTAGCCTGTGCCTAGCCTGTGTCTAGCCTGTGCCTTGCCTGTGACTGGCATGTGCATAGCCTGTTTCTAGCCTGTGCCTAGCCAAAGTCTAGCCTGTACCTAGCTAGTGTATAGCCTGTGTCTAGCCTCTGTCTAGCCTGTGACTAGCCTGTGTCTTGCCTGTATCTAACCAGTGTCTACCCTGTGTCTAGCATTTGCCTAGCCAGTGTCTAGCCTGTGACTAGCCAGTGTCTAGCCTGTGCCTAGCAGGTGTCTAGCCTGTGCCTAGCCAGTGTCTAGCCTGTGCCTAGCCAGTGTCTAGCCTATGCCTAGCCAGTGTCTAGCCTATGCCTAGCCAGTGTCTAGCCTGTGCACAGCCAGTGTCTAGCCTGTGACTAGCCTGTGTCTTGCCTGTGTCTAGCCAGTGTCTAGCATGTGTCTAGCCTTTGCCTAGCCATTTTTTAGCCTGTGCCTAGCCTGTGTCTAGCCTGTGCCTTGCCTGTGACTGGCATGTGCATAGCCTGTGTCTAGCCTGTGACTAGCCAGTGTCTAGCCTGTGCCTAGCCAGTGTCTAGCCTGTGGCTAGCCTGTGTCTAGCCTGTGCCTAGCCTGTGTCTAGCCTTTGCCTAGCCAGTGTCTAGCCTGTGTCTAGCTGTGCCTTGCCTGTTACTGGCATGTGCATAGCCTGTATCTAGCCTGTGCTTAGCCAGTGTCTAGCGTGTGCCTAGCAAGTGTCTAGCCTGTGCCTAGCCAGTGTCTAGCCTGTGCACAGCCAGTGTCTAGCCTCTGACTAGCCTGTGTCTTGCCTGTGTGTAGCCAGTGTCTAGCCTGTGTCTAGCCTGGGCCTAGCCAGTGTCAAACCACTGCATAGCCAGTGACTAGCCTGTGCCTAGCCAAAGTCTAGCCCCTACCTAGCTAGTGTATAGCCTGTGTCTAGCCCTTGCCTGGCCAGTGTCTAGCCTGTGCATAGCCAGTGTCTAGCCTGTGCCTAGCTAGTGTCTAGCCTGGGCCTAACCAGTGTCTTGCCAGTGCCTAGCCAATGTCTAGCCAGTGTCTAGCCAGTGTCTAGCCAGTGTCTAGCCACTGCATAGCCAGCGTCTAGCTTGTGCCTAGCCAGTGTTTAGCCTGTGCCTAGCCAGTGTGTAGCCTGTGCCTATCCAGTGTGTAGCCTGTGCCTAACCAGTGTCTAGCCTGTGCCTAGCCAGTGTCTAGCCTGTCCCTAGCCAGTGTCTAGCCTGTGCCTAGCCAGTGTCTAGCCTGTGCCTGGCCAGTGTCTAGCCTGTGCCTAGCCTGTGTCTAGCCTATGCCTAGCCTGTGTCTAGCCTCTGTCTAGCCTGTGACTAGCCTGTGTCTTGCCTGTATCTAACCAGTGTCTATCCAGTGTCTAGCATTTGCCTAGCCTTTGCCTAGCCTGTGTCTAGCCTGTGCCTTGCCTGTGACTAGCCAGTGTCTAGCCTGTGACTAGCCAGTGTCTAGCCTGTGCCTAGCCAGTGTCTAGCCTGTGCTTAGCCAGTGTCTAGCCTGTGCCTAGCCAGTGTCTAGCCAGTGTCTAGCCAGTGTCTAGCCTGTGCCTAGCCAGTGTCTAGCCTGTGCCTGGCCAGTGTCTAGCCTGTGCCTAGCCATTTTCTAGCCTGTGCCTAGCCTGTGACTGGCCTGTGCATAGCCTGTTTCTAGCCTATGCCTAGCCAGTGTCTACCCTATGCCTAGCCAGTGTCTAGCCTATGCCTAGCCAGTGTCTAGCCTATGCCTAGCCAGTGTCTAGCCTATACCTAGCCAGTGTCTAGCCTGTGCACAGCCAGTGTCTAGCCTATGCCTAGCCAGTGAATAGCCTGTGCCTAGCCAGTGTCTAGCCTGTGCCTAGCCTGTGTGTAGCCTGTGCCTAGCCAGTGTCAAGCCTGTGCCTAACCAGTGTCTAGCCTGTGCCTAGCCTGTGTCTAGCCTGTGACTAGCCAGTGTCTAGCTTGTGCCTAGCTAGTGTCTAGCCTGTGGCTAGCCTGTGGCTAGCCTGTGTCTAGCCTGTGCCTAGCCTGTGTCTAGCCTTTGCCTAGCCTTTGCCTAGCCAGTGTCTAGCCTGTGTCTAGCCTGTGCCTTGCCTGTGACTGGCATGTGCATAGCCTGTATCTAGCCTGTGCTTAGCCAGTGTCTAGCCTGTGCCTAGCAAGTGTCTAGCCTGTGCCTAGCCAGTCCCTTGCCTGTGCACAGCCAGTGTCTAGCCTGAGACTAGCCTGTGTCTTGCCTGTGTCTAGCCAGTGTCTAGCATGTGTCTAGCCTTTGCCTAGCCATTTTCTAGCCTGTGCCTAGCCTGTTCCTAGCCTGTGTCTAGCCTGTGCCTTGCCTGTGACTGGCATGTGCATAGCCTGTTTCTAGCCTGTGCCTAGCCAAAGTCTAGCCTGTACCTAGCTAGTGCATAGCCTGTGTCTTGCCTGTGCCTCGCTAGTGTCTAGCCTGAGCCTAGCCAGCGTCTAGCCAGTGTCTAGCCACTGCATAGCCAGTGTGTAGCCTGTGCCTAGCCAAAGTCTAGCCCCTACCTAGCTAGTGTATAACCTGTGTCTAGCCCTTGTCTAGCCAGTGTCTAGCCTGTGCACAGCCAGTGCCTAGCCTGTGCCTAGTTAGTGTCTAGCCTGGGCCTAGCCAGTGTTTTGCCAGTGCCTAGCCAGTGTCTAGCCAGTGTCTAGCCACTGCATAGCCAGCGTGTAGCCTGTGCCTAGCCAGTGACAAGCCTGTGCTTAGCCAGTGCCTAGCCTGTGCCTAGCCAATGTCTAGCCACTGCATAGCCAGCGTCTAGCCTGTGCCTAGCCAGTGTCTAGCCAGTGTCTAGCGTGTGCCTAGCAAGTGTCTAGCCTGTGCCTAGCCAGTGTCTAGCCTGTGCACAGCAAGTGTCTAGCCTGTGAATAGCCTGTGTCTTGCCTGTGTCTAGCCAGAGTCTAGCATGTGTCCAGCCTAGGCGTAGCCAGTGTCTACCCAGTGTCTAGCCACTGCATAGCCAGTGACTAGCCTGTGCCTAGCCAAAGTCTAGCCCCTACCTAGCTAGTGTATAGCCTGTGTCTAGCCCTTGCCTAGCCAGTGTCTAGCCTGTGCATAGCCAGTGTCTAGCCTGTGCCTAGCTAGTGTCTAGCCTGGGCCTAGCCAGTGTCTTGCCAGTGCCTAGCCAGTGTCTTGCCAGTGCCTAGCCAGTGTCTAGCCAGTGTCTAGCCACTGCATAGCCAGCGTCTAGCCTGTGCCTAGACAGTGTCTAGCCTGTGCCAGACAGTGTCTAGCCTGTGCCTAGCCAGTGTGTAGCCTGTGCCTAGCCAGTGTCTAGCCTGTGCCTAGCCAGTGTCTAGCCTATGCCTAGCCAGTGTCTAGTCTGTGCCTGGCCAGTGTCTAGCCTGTGCCTAGCCTGTGTCTAGCCTATGCCTAGCCTGTGTCTAGCCTGTGACTAGCCTGTGTCTTGCCTGTATCTAACCAGTGTCTATCCTGGCATTTGCCTAGCCTGTGCCTAGCCTGTGCCTAGCCTGTGCCTAGCCTGTGTCTAGCCTGTGCCTTGCCTGTGACTGGCATGTGCGCAGCCTGTGTCTAGCCTGTGACTAGCCAGTGTCTAGCCTGTGCCTAGCCAGTGTCTAGCCTGTGCCTAGCCAGTGTCTAGCCTGTGCCTAGCGAGTGTCTTGCCAGTGCCTAGCCAGTGTCTAGCCAGTGTCTAGCCACTGCATAGCCAGCGTCTAGCCTGTGCCTAGACAGTGTCTAGCCTGTGCCTAGACAGTGTCTAGCCTGTGCCTAGACAGTGTCTAGCCTGTGCCTAGACAGTGTCTAGCCTGTGCCTAGCCAGTGTGTAGCCTGTGCCTAGCCAGTGTCTAGCCTGTGCCTAGCCAGTGTCTAGCCTATGCCTAGCCAGTGTCTAGTCTGTGCCTGGCCAGTGTCTAGCCTGTGCCTAGCCTGTGTCTAGCCTATGCCTAGCCTGTGTCTAGCCTGTGACTAGCCTGTGTCTTGCCTGTATCTAACCAGTGTCTATCCTGTGTCTAGCATTTGCCTAGCCTGTGCCTAGCCTGTGCCTAGCCTGTGCCTAGCCTGTGCCTAGCCTGTGTCTAGCCTGTGCCTTGCCTGTGACTGGCATGTGCGCAGCCTGTGTCTAGCCTGTGAATAGCCAGTGTCTAGCCTGTGCCTAGCCAGTGTCTAGCCTGTGCCTAGCCAGTGTCTAGCCTGTGCCTAGCCAGTGTCTAGCCTGTGCCTAGCGAGTGTCTAGCCTGTGCCTAGCCAGTGTCTAGCCTGTGCCTGGCCAGTGTCTAGCCTGTACCTAGCCTGTGTCTAGCCTGTGCCTAGCCTGTGTCTAGCCTATGCCTAGCCAGCGTCTAGCCTGTGCCTAGCCAGTTTCTAGCCTGTGCCTAGATAGTGTGAAGCCTGTGCCTAGCCAGTGACTAGCCTGTCCCTAGCCAGTGAATAGCCTGTAACTATTCAGTGTCTAGCCTGTGTCTAGCATTTGCCTTGCCAGTGTCTAGCCTGTGACTAGCCAGTGTCTAGCCTGTGCCTAGCCAGTGTTTAGCATGTGCCTAGCTAGTGTCTAGCCTGGGCCTAGCCAGTGTCTAGCCAGTGTCTAGCCACTGCATAGCCAGTGTCTAGCCCGTGCCTAGCCAAAGTCTAGCCCCTACCTAGCTAGTTTATAGCCTGTGTCTAGCCCTTGCCTAGCCAGTGTCTAGCCTGTGCATAGCCAGTGTCTAGCCTGTGCCTAGCTAGTGTCTAGCCTGGGCCTAGCCAGTGTCTTGCCAGTGCCTAGCCAGTATCTACCCAGTGTCTAGCCACTGCATAGCCAGCGTCTAGCCTGTGCCTAGCCAGACTCCAGTCTGTGCATAGCCAGTGTGTAGCCTGTGCCTAGCCAGTGTGTAGCCTGTGCCTAGCCAGTGTCTAGCCTGTGCCTAGCCAGTGTCTAGCCTGTGCCTAGCCAGTGTCTAGCCTGTGCCTAGCCAGTGTCTAGCCTGTGCCTAGCCAGTGTCTAGCCTATGCCTAACCAGTGTCTAGCCTGTGCACAGCCAGTGCCTAGCCTGTGACTAGCCTGTGTCTTGCCTGTGTCTAGCCAGTGTCTAGCATGTGTCTAGCCTTTGTCTAGCCATTTTCTAGCCTGTGCCTAGCCTGTGTCTAGCCTGTGCCTTGCCTGTGACTGGCATGTGCATAGCCTGTTTCTAGCCTGTGCCTAGCTAGTGTATAGCCTGTGTCTAGCCTGTGACTAGCCTGTGTCTAGCCTGTGCCTAGCCAGTGTTTAGCATGTGCCTAGCTAGTGTCTAGCCTGGGCCTAGCCAGTGTCTAGCCAGTGTCTAGCCACTGCATAGCCAGTGTCTAGCCTGTGCCTAGCCAAAGTCTAGCCCCTACCTAGCTAGTTTATAGCCTGTGTCTAGCCCTTGCCTAGCCAGTGTCTAGCCTGTGCATAGCCAGTGTCTAGCCTGTGCCTAGCTAGTGTCTAGCCTGGGCCTAGCCAGTGTCTTGCCAGTGCCTAGCCAGTATCTACCCAGTGTCTAGCCACTGCATAGCCAGCGTCTAGCCTGTGCCTAGCCAGACTCTAGTCTGTGCCTAGCCAGTGTGTAGCCTGTGCCTAGCCAGTGTGTAGCCTGTGTCTTGCCTGTGTCTAGCCAGTGTCTAGCATGTGTCTAGCCTTTGTCTAGCCATTTTCTAGCCTGTGCCTAGCCTGTGTCTAGCCTGTGCCTTGCCTGTGACTGGCATGTGCATAGCCTGTTTCTAGCCTGTGCCTAGCCAAAGTCTAGCCTGTACCTAGCTAGAGCAAAGCCTGTGTCTTGCCTGTGCCTAGCCAGTGTCTAGCCTGTGCCTAGCCAGTGTCTAGCCTGTGCCTAGCCAGTGTCTACCCTGTGTCTAGCCTTTGCCTAGCCATTTTCTAGCCTGTGCCTAGCCTGTGCCTAGCCTGTGTCTAGCCTGTGCCTTGCCTGTGACTGGCATGTGCATAGCCTGTTTCTAGCCTGTGCCTAGCCTGTGTCTAGCCTATGCCTAGCCAGCGTCTAGCCTGTGCCTAGCCAGTGTCTAGCCTGTGCCTAGCCAGTGTGTAGCCTGTGCCTAGCCAGTGACTAGCCTGTGCCTGGCCAGTGTCTCGCCTGTGCCTCGCCAGTGAATAGCCTGTGCCTAGCTAGTGTCTAGCCTGTGCCTGGCCAGTGTCTAGCTTATGCCTAGCCTGTGTCTAGCCTCTTTCTAGCCTGTGACTAGCCTGTGTCTTGCCTGTAACTATTCAGTGTCTAGCCTGTGTCTAGCATTTGCCTTGCCAGTGTCTAGTCTGTGACTAGCCAGTGTCTAGCCTGTGCCTAGCCAGTGTCTAGCATGTGCCTAGCTAGTGTCTAGCCTGGGCCTAGCCAGTGTCTAGCCAGTGTCTAGCCACTGCATAGCCAGTGTATAGCCTGTGCCTAGCCAAAGTCTAGCCCCTACCTAGCTAGTTTATAGCCTGTGTCTAGCCCTTGCCTAGCCTGTGTCTAGCCCTTGCCTAGCCAGTGTCTAGCCTGTGCATAGCCAGTGTCTAGCCTGTGCCTAGCTAGTGTCTAGCCTGGGCCTAGCCAGTGTCTTGCCAGTGCCTAGCCAGTATCTACCCAGTGTCTAGCCACTGCATAGCCAGCGTCTAGCCTGTGCCTAGCCAGTGTCTAGCCTGTGCCTAGCCAGTGTCCAGCCTATGCCTAGCCAGTGTCCAGCCTATGCCTAGCCAGTGTCTAGCCTGTGCCTAGCCAGTGTCTAGCCTGTGCCTGGCCAGTGTCTAGCCTGTGCCTGGCCAGTGTCTAGCCTATGCCTAGCCAGTGTCTAGCCTGTGCTTAGCCAGTGTCTAGCCTATGCCTAGCCAGTGTCTAGCCTATGCCTAGCCAGTGTCTAGCCTATGCTTAGCCAGTGTCTAGCCTGTGCACAGCCAGTGTCTAGCCTGTGACTAGCCTGTGCCTTGCCTGTGTCTAGCCAGTGTCTAGCATTTGTCTAGCCTTTGCCTAGCCATTTTTTAGCCTGTGCCTAGCCTGTGTCTTGCCTGTGCCTTGCCTGTGACTGGCATGTGCATAGCCTGTGTCAAGCCTGTGACTAGCCAGTGTCTAGCCTGTGCCTAGCCAGTGTTTAGCCTGTGGCTAGCCTGTGTCTAGCCTGTGCCTAGCCAGTGTCTAGCCTGTGCCTATCCAGTGTCTAGCCTCTGCCTGGCCAGTGTCTAGTCTGTGCCTAGCCTGTGTCTAGCCTATGCCTAGCCAGCGTCTAGCTTGTGCCTAGCCAGTGTCTAGCCTGTGCCTAGCTAGTGTCTAGCCTGGGCCTAGCCAGTGTCTAGCCTGGGCCTAGCCAGTGTCTAGCCAGTGTCTAGCCACTGCATAGCCAGTGTCTAGCCTGCGCCTAGCCAAAGTCTAGCCCCTATCTAGCTAGTTTATAGCCTGTGTCTAGCACTTGCCTAGCCAGTGTCTAGTCTTTGCATAGCTAGTGTCTAGCCTGTGCCTAGCTAGTGTCTAGCCTGGGCCTAGCCAGTGTCCAGCCTATGCCTAGCCAGTGTCCAGCCTATGCCTAGCCAGTGTCTAGCCTGTGCCTAGCCAGTGTCTAGCCTGTGCCTGGCCAGTGTCTAGCCTGTGCCTGGCCAGTGTCTAGCCTATGCCTAGCCAGTGTCTAGCCTGTGCTTAGCCAGTGTCTAGCCTATGCCTAGCCAGTGTCTAGCCTATGCCTAGCCAGTGTCTAGCCTGTGCACAGCCAGTGTCTAGCCTGTGACTAGCCTGTGCCTTGCCTGTGTCTAGCCAGTGTCTAGCATTTGTCTAGCCTTTGCCTAGCCATTTTTTAGCCTGTGCCTAGCCTGTGTCTTGCCTGTGCCTTGCCTGTGACTGGCATGTGCATAGCCTGTGTCAAGCCTGTGACTAGCCAGTGTCTAGCCTGTGCCTAGCCAGTGTTTAGCCTGTGGCTAGCCTGTGTCTAGCCTGTGCCTAGCCAGTGTCTAGCCTGTGCCTATCCAGTGTCTAGCCTCTGCCTGGCCAGTGTCTAGTCTGTGCCTAGCCTGTGTCTAGCCTATGCCTAGCCAGCGTCTAGCTTGTGCCTAGCCAGTGTCTAGCCTGTGCCTAGCTAGTGTCTAGCCTGGGCCTAGCCAGTGTCTAGCCAGTGTCTAGCCACTGCATAGCCAGTGTCTAGCCTGCGCCTAGCCAAAGTCTAGCCCCTATCTAGCTAGTTTATAGCCTGTGTCTAGCACTTGCCTAGCCAGTGTCTAGCCTTTGCATAGCTAGTGTCTAGCCTGTGCCTAGCTAGTGTCTAGCCTGGGCCTAGCCAGTGTCTAGCCTGTGCCTAGCCAGTGTCTAGCCTGTGCCTGGCCAGTATCTAGCCTGTGCCTGGCCAGTGTCTAGCCTATGCCTAGCCAGTGTCTAGCCTATGCCTAGCCAGTGTCTAGCCTATGCCTAGCCAGTGTCTAGCCTGTCCACAGCCAGTGTCTAGCCTGTGCACAGCCAGTGTCTAGCCTGTGCACAGACAGTGTCTAGCCTGTGCACAGCCAGTGTCTAGCCTGTGACTAGCCTGTGTCTTGCCTGTGCCTAGCCAGTGTCTAGCATGTGTCTAGCCTTTGCCTAGCCATTTTCTAGCCTGTGCCTAGCCTGTGTCTAGCCTGTGCCTTGCCTGTGACTGGCATATGCATAGCCTGTTTCTAGCCTGTGCCTAGCCAAAGTCTAGCCCCCTACCTAGCTAGCGCATAGCCTGTGTCTTGCCTGTGCCTAGCTAGTGTCTAGCCTGGGCCTAGCCAGTGTCTTGCCATTGCCTAGCCAGTGTCTAGCCACTGCATAGCCAGCGTCTAGCCTGTGCCTAGCCAGTGTCTAGCCTGTGCCTAGCCAGTGTCTAGCCTGTGCCTAGCCAGTGTCTAGCCTGTGCCTAGCCAATGTCTAGCCTGTGCCTAGCCAATGTCTAGCCTGTGCCTAGCCAGTGTCTAGCCAGTGTCCAGCCTATGCCTAGCCAGTGTCTAGCCTATGCCTAGCCAATGTCTAGCCTATGCCTAGCCAGCGTCTAGCCTATGCCTAGCCAGTCTCTAGCCTGTGCACAGCCAGTGTCTAGCCTGTGACTAGCCTGTGTCTTGCCTGTGTCTAGCCAGTGTCTAGCATGTGCCTAGCCTTTGCCTAGCCTTTGCCTAGCCCTTTTCTAGCCTGTGCCTAGCCTGTGTCTAGCCTGTGCCTTGCCTGTGACTGGCATGTGCATAGCCTGTTTCTAGCCTGTGCCTAGCCAAAGTCTAGCCTGTACCTAGCTAGTGTATAGCCTGTGTCTAGCCTGTGACTAGCCTGTGTCTTGCCTGTGTCTAGCAAGTGTCTAGCCTGTGTCTGGCATTTGCCTAGCCAGTGTCTAACCTGTGCCTTGCCTGTGACTGGCCTGTGTCTAGCCAGTGTCTAGCATGTGTCTAGCCTTTGCCTGGCCATTTTCTAGCCTGTGCCTAGCCTGTGTCTTGCCTGTGTCTAGCCAGTGTCTAGCATGTGTCTAGCCTTTGCCTGGCCATTTTCTAGCCTGTGCCTAGCCTGTGTCTAGCCTGTGCCTTGCCTGTGACTGGCATGTGCATAGCCTGTTTCTAGCCTGTGCCTAGCTAGTGTATAGCCTGTGTCTAGCCTCTGTCTAGCCTGTGACTAGCCTGTGTCTTGCCTGTGTGTAGCCAGTGTCTACCCTGTGTCTAGCCTTTGCCTAGCCATTTTCTAGCCTGTGCCTAGCCTGTGTCTAGCCTGCGCTTTGCCTGTGACTGGCATGTGCATAGGCTGTTTCTAGCCTGTGCCTAGCCAAATTCTAGCCTGTACCTAGCTAGAGCAAAGCCTGTGTCTTGCCAGTGCCTAGCCAGTGTCTAGCCTGTGCCTAGCCAGTGTCTAGCCTGTGCCTAGCCAGTGTCTAGCCTGTGCCTAGCCAGTGTCTAGCCAGTGTCTACCCTGTGTCTAGCCTTTGCCTGGCCTTTTTCTAGCCTGTGCCTAGCCTGTGCTTAGCCTGTGCCTAGCCTGTGTCTAGCCTGTGCCTTGCCTGTGACTGGCATGTGCATAGCCTGTTTCTAGCCTGTGCCTAGCCAAAGTCTAGCCTGTACCTAGCTAGTGTATAGCCTGTGTCTAGCCTCTGTCTAGCCTGTGACTAGCCTGTGTCTTGCCTGTATCTAACCAGTGTCTACCCTGTGTCTAGCATTTGCCTAGCCAGTGTCTAGCCTGTGACTAGCCAGTGTCTAGCCTGTGCCTAGCAGGTGTCTAGCCTGTGCCTAGCCAGTGTCTAGCCTGTGCCTAGCCAGTGTCTAGCCTATGCCTAGCCAGTGTCTAGCCTATGCCTAGCCAGTGTCTAGCCTGTGCACAGCCAGTGTCTAGCCTGTGACTAGCCTGTGTCTTGCCTGTGTCTAGCCAGTGTCTAGCATGTGTCTAGCCTTTGCCTAGCCATTTTTTAGCCTGTGCCTAGCCTGTGTCTAGCCTGTGCCTTGCCTGTGACTGGCATGTGCATAGCCTGTGTCTAGCCTGTGACTAGCCAGTGTCTAGCCTGTGCCTAGCCAGTGTCTAGCCTGTGGCTAGCCTGTGTCTAGCCTGTGCCTAGCCTGTGTCTAGCCTTTGCCTAGCCAGTGTCTAGCCTGTGTCTAGCTGTGCCTTGCCTGTTACTGGCATGTGCATAGCCTGTATCTAGCCTGTGCTTAGCCAGTGTCTAGCGTGTGCCTAGCAAGTGTCTAGCCTGTGCCTAGCCAGTGTCTAGCCTGTGCACAGCCAGTGTCTAGCCTCTGACTAGCCTGTGTCTTGCCTGTGTGTAGCCAGTGTCTAGCTTGTGTCTAGCCTGGGCCTAGCCAGTGTCAAACCACTGCATAGCCAGTGACTAGCCTGTGCCTAGCCAAAGTCTAGCCCCTACCTAGCTAGTGTATAGCCTGTGTCTAGCCCTTGCCTGGCCAGTGTCTAGCCTGTGCATAGCCAGTGTCTAGCCTGTGCCTAGCTAGTGTCTAGCCTGGGCCTAACCAGTGTCTTGCCAGTGCCTAGCCAATGTCTAGCCAGTGTCTAGCCAGTGTCTAGCCAGTGTCTAGCCACTGCATAGCCAGCGTCTAGCTTGTGCCTAGCCAGTGTTTAGCCTGTGCCTAGCCAGTGTGTAGCCTGTGCCTATCCAGTGTGTAGCCTGTGCCTAACCAGTGTCTAGCCTGTGCCTAGCCAGTGTCTAGCCTGTCCCTAGCCAGTGTCTAGCCTGTGCCTAGCCAGTGTCTAGCCTGTGCCTGGCCAGTGTCTAGCCTGTGCCTAGCCTGTGTCTAGCCTATGCCTAGCCTGTGTCTAGCCTCTGTCTAGCCTGTGACTAGCCTGTGTCTTGCCTGTATCTAACCAGTGTCTATCCAGTGTCTAGCATTTGCCTAGCCTTTGCCTAGCCTGTGTCTAGCCTGTGCCTTGCCTGTGACTAGCCAGTGTCTAGCCTGTGACTAGCCAGTGTCTAGCCTGTGCCTAGCCAGTGTCTAGCCTGTGCTTAGCCAGTGTCTAGCCTGTGCCTAGCCAGTGTCTAGCCAGTGTCTAGCCAGTGTCTAGCCTGTGCCTAGCCAGTGTCTAGCCTGTGCCTGGCCAGTGTCTAGTCTGTGCCTAGCCTGTGTCTAGCCTATGCCTAGCCAGTGTCTAGCCTGTGCCTAGCTAGTGTCTAGCCTGTGCCTAGCCAGTGTCTAGCCTGTGCCTAGCCAGTGTCTAGCCTGTGCCTGGCCAGTGTCTTGCCTGTATCTATTCAGTGTCTAGCCTGTGTCTAGCATTTGCCTAGCCAGTGTCTAGCCTGTGACTAGCCTGTGACTAGCCAGTGTCTAGCCTGTGCCTAGCCAGTGTCTAGCCTGTGCCTAGCTAGTGTCTAGCCTGGGCCTAGCCAGTGTCTAGCCACTGCATAGCCAGTATCTAGCCTGTGCCTAGCCAAAGTCTAGCCCCTATCTAGCTAGTTTATAGCCAGTGTCTAGCCTGTGCCTGGCCAGTGTCTAGCCTGTGCCTGGCCAGTGTCTAGCCTATGCCTAGCCAGTGTCTAGCCTGTGCACAGCCAGTGTCTAGCCTGTGACTAGCCTGTGTCTTGCCTGTGTCTAGCCAGTGTCTAGCATGTGTCTAGCCTTTGCCTAGCCATTTTCTAGCCTGTGCCTAGCCTGTGTCTATCCTGTGCCTTGCCTGGGACTGGCATGTGCATAGCCTGTTTCTAGCCTGTGCCTAGCTAGTGTATAGCCTGTGTCTAGCCTCTGTCTAGCCTGTGACTAGCCTGTGTCTTGCCTGTGTCTAGCCAGTGTCTTCGCTGTGTCTAGCCTTTGCCTAGGCATTTTCTAGCCTGTGCCTAGCCTGTGTCTAGCCTGTGCCTTGCCTGTGACTGGCATGTGCATAGCCTGTGTCTAGCCTGTGACTAGCCAGTGTCTAGCCTGTGCCTAGCCAGTGTCTAGCCTGTGGCTAGCCTGAGTCTAGCCTGTGCCTAGCCTGTGTTTAGCCTTTGCCTAGCCAGTGTCTAGCCTGTGTCTAGCTGTGCCTTGCCTGTTACTGGCATGTGCATAGCCTGTATCTAGCCTGTGCTTAGCCAGTGTCTAGCGTGTGCCTAGCAAGTGTCTAGCCTGTGCCTAGCCAGTGTCTAGCCTGTGCACAGCCAGTGTCTAGCCTCTGACTAGCCTGTGTCTTGCCTGTGTCTAGCCAGTGTCTAGCTTGTGTCTAGCCTGGGCCTAGCCAGTGTCAAACCACTGCATAGCCAGTGACTAGCCTGTGCCTAGCCAAAGTCTAGCCCCTACCTAGCTAGTGTATAGCCTGTGTCTAGCCCTTGCCTGGCCAGTGTCTAGCCTGTGCATAGCCAGTGTCTAGCCTGTGCGTAGCTAGTGTCTAGCCTGGGCCTAACCAGTGTCTTGCCAGTGCCTAGCCAATGTCTAGCCAGTGTCTAGCCAGTGTCTAGCCAGTGTCTAGCCAGTGTCTAGCCACTGCATAGCCAGCGTCTAGCTTGTGCCTAGCCAGTGTCTAGCCTGTGCCTAGCCAGTGTGTAGCCTGTGCCTATCCAGTGTGTAGCCTGTGCCTAACCAGTGTCTAGCCTGTGCCTAGCCAGTGTCTAGCCTGTCCCTAGCCAGTGTCTAGCCTGTGCCTAGCCAGTGTCTAGCCTGTGCCTGGCCAGTGTCTAGCCTGTGCCTAGCCTGTGTCTAGCCTATGCCTAGCCTGTGTCTAGCCTCTGTCTAGCCTGTGACTAGCCTGTGTCTTGCCTGTATCTAACCAGTGTCTATCCAGTGTCTAGCATTTGCCTAGCCTTTGCCTAGCCTGTGTCTAGCCTGTGCCTTGCCTGTGACTAGCCAGTGTCTAGCCTGTGACTAGCCAGTGTCTAGCCTGTGCCTAGCCAGTGTCTAGCCTGTGCTTAGCCAGTGTCTAGCCTGTGCCTAGCCAGTGTCTAGCCAGTGTCTAGCCAGTGTCTAGCCTGTGCCTAGCCAGTGTCTAGCCTGTGCCTGGCCAGTGTCTAGTCTGTGCCTAGCCTGTGTCTAGCCTATGCCTAGCCAGTGTCTAGCCTGTGCCTAGCTAGTGTCTAGCCTGTGCCTAGCCAGTGTCTAGCCTGTGCCTAGCCAGTGTCTAGCCTGTGCCTGGCCAGTGTCTTGCCTGTATCTATTCAGTGTCTAGCCTGTGTCTAGCATTTGCCTAGCCAGTGTCTAGCCTGTGACTAGCCAGTGTCTAGCCTGTGCCTAGCCAGTGTCTAGCCTGTGCCTAGCTAGTGTCTAGCCTGGGCCTAGCCAGTGTCTAGCCACTGCATAGCCAGTATCTAGCCTGTGCCTAGCCAAAGTCTAGCCCCTATCTAGCTAGTTTATAGCCAGTGTCTAGCCTGTGCCTGGCCAGTGTCTAGCCTGTGCCTGGCCAGTGTCTAGCCTATGCCTAGCCAGTGTCTAGCCTGTGCACAGCCAGTGTCTAGCCTGTGACTAGCCTGTGTCTTGCCTGTGTCTAGCCAGTGTCTAGCATGTGTCTAGCCTTTGCCTAGCCATTTTCTAGCCTGTGCCTAGCCTGTGTCTATCCTGTGCCTTGCCTGGGACTGGCATGTGCATAGCCTGTTTCTAGCCTGTGCCTAGCTAGTGTATAGCCTGTGTCTAGCCTCTGTCTAGCCTGTGACTAGCCTGTGTCTTGCCTGTGTCTAGCCAGTGTCTTCGCTGTGTCTAGCCTTTGCCTAGGCATTTTCTAGCCTGTGCCTAGCCTGTGTCTAGCCTGTGCCTTGCCTGTGACTGGCATGTGCATAGCCTGTTTCTAGCCTGTGCCTAGCCAAAGTCTATCCTGTACCTAGCTAGTGTATAGCCTGTGTCTTGCCTGTGCCTAGCTAGTGTCTAGCCTGGGCCTAGCCAGTGTCTATCCAGTGTCTAGCCACTGCATAGCCAGTTACTAGCCTGTGCCTAGCCAAAGTCTAGCCCCTACCTAGCTAGCGCATAGCCTGTGTCTTGCCTGTGCCTAGCTAGTGTCTAGCCTGGGCCTAGCCAGTGTCTTGCCAGTGCCTAGCCAGTGTCTAGCCAGTGTCTAGCCACTGCATAGCCAGCGTCTAGCCTGTGCCTAGCCAGTGTCTAGCCTGTGCCTAGTCAGTGTCTAGCCTGTCTCTTGCCTGTGTCTAGCCAGTGTCTAGCATGTGCCTAGCCTTTGCCTAGCCCTTTTCTAGCCTGTGCCTAGCCTGTGTCTAGCCTGTGCCTTGCCTGTGACTGGCATGTGCATAGCCTGTTTCTAGCCTGTGCCTAGCCTGTACCTAGCTAGTGTATAGCCTGTGTCTAGCCTGTGACTAGCCTGTGTCTTGCCTGTGTCTAGCCAGTGTCTAGCCTGTGTCTGGCATTTGCCTAGCCAGTGTCTAACCTGTGCCTTGCCTGTGACTGGCATGTGCATAGCCTGTTTCTAGCCTGTGCCTAGCCAAAGTCTAGCCTGTACCTAGCTAGTGTATAGCCTGTGTCTAGCCTCTGTCTAGCCTGTGTCTAGTCTGTGCCTAACCAGTGTCTAGCCTGTGCCTAGCCTGTGTGTAGCCTGTGCCTAGCTAGTGTCTACCCTGTGCCTAGCCAGTGTCTACCCACTGCCTAGCCAGTGTCTACCCAGTGCCTAGCCAGTGTCTAACCAGTGCCTAGCCAGTGTCTAGCCAGTGCCTAGCCAGTGTCTAGCCAGTGCCTAGCCAGTGTCTAGCCAGTGTCTAGCCTGTGCCTGGCCAGTGTCTAGCCTATGCCTAGCCAGTGTCTAGGCTGTGCCTAGCCTGTGGCTAGCCTATGCCTAACCTGTGCCTAGCCAGTGTCTAGCCTGTGCCTAGCCAGTGTCTAGCCTGTGCCTAGCCAGTGTCTAGCCTGTGCTTAGCCAGTGTCTAGCCTGTGCCTAGCCTGTGCCTAGCCAGTGTCTAGCCTGTGCCTGGCCAGTGTCTAGCCTATGCCTAGCCAGTGTCTAGCCTATGCCTAGCCAGTGTCTAGCCTGTGCACAGCCAGTGTCTAGCCCGTGACTAGCCTGTGTCTTGCCTGTGCCTAGCCAGTGTCTAGCCTGTGCCTAGCCAGTATCTAGCCTGTGCCTAGCCAGTGTCTAGCCTGTGCCTGGCCAGTGTCTAGCCTGTGCCTGGCCAGTGTCTAGCCTATGCCTAGCCAGTGTCTAGCCTATGCCTAGCCAGTGTCTAGCTTTTGCCTAGCCATTTTCTAGCCTGTGCCTTGCCTGTGTCTAGCCTGTGCCTTGCCTGTGACTGGCATGTGCATAGCCTGTGTCTAGCCTCTGTCTAGCCTGTGACTAGCCTGTGTCTTGCCTGTGTCTAGCCTGTGTCTACGCTGTGTCTAGCCTTTGCCTAGCCATTTTCTAGCCTGTGTCTAGCCTGTGTCTTGCCTGTGACTGGCATGTGCATAGCCTGTTTCTAGCCTGTGCCTAGCCAAAGTCTAGCCTGTACCTAGCTAGTGCATAGCCTGTGTCTTGCCTGTGCCTAGCTAGTGTCTAGCCTGGGCCTAGCCAGTGTCTAGCCACTGCATAGCCAGCGTCTAGCCTGTGCCTAGCCAGTGTCTAGCCTGTGCCTAGCCAATGTCTAGCCTGTGCCTAGCCAGTGTCTAGCCTGTGCCTAGCCAGTGTCTAGCCTATGCCTAGCCAATGTCTAGCCTATGCCTAGCCAATGTCTAGCCTATGCCTAGCCAATGTCTAGCCTATGCCTAGCCAGTGTCTAGCCTATGCCTAGCCAGTCTCTAGCCTGTGCACAGCCAGTGTCTAGCCTGTGACTAGCCTGTGTCTTGCCTGTGTCTAGCCCTTTTCTAGCCTGTGCCTAGCCTGTGTCTAGCCTGTGCCTTGCCTGTGACTGGCATGTGCATAGCCTGTTTCTAGCCTGTGCCTAGCCAAAGTCTAGCCTGTACCTAGCTAGTGTATAGCCTGTGTCTAGCCTCTGTCTAGCCTGTGACTAGCCTGTGTCTTGCCTGTGTCTAGCCAGTGTCTAGCCTGTGTCTGGCATTTGCCTAGCCAGTGTCTAGCCTGTGTCTAATCTGTGCCTTGCCTGTGACTGGCATGCACATAGCCTGTTTCTAGCCTGTGCCTAGCCAAAGTCTAGCCTGTACCTAGCTAGTGTATAGCCTGTGTCTAGCCTCTGTCTAGCCTGTGACTAGCCTGTGTCTTGCCTGTGTCTAGCCAGTGTCTAGCATGTGTCTAGCCTTTGCCTAGCCATTTTCTAGCCTGTGCCTAGCCTGTGTCTAGCCTGTGCCTTGCCTGTGACTGGCATGTGCATAGCCTGTGTCTAGCCTGTGACTAGCCAGTGTCTAGCCTGTGCCTAGCCAGTGTCTAGCCTGTGGCTAGCCTATGTCTAGCCTGTGCCTAGCCTGTCTCTAGCCTTTGCCTAGCCAGTGTCTAGCCTGTGTCTAGCTGTGCCTTGCCTGTGACTGGCATGTGCATAGCCTGTATCTAGCCTGTGCTTAGCCAGTATCTAGCGTGTGCCTAGCAAGTGTCTAGCCTGTGCCTAGCCAGTGTCTAGCCTGTGCACAGCCAGTGTCTAGCCTGTGACTAGCCTGTGTCTTGCCTGTGTCTAGCCAGTGTCTAGCTTGTGTCTAGCCTGGGCCTAGCCAGTGTCTAGCCTGTGCCTAGCCAGTATCTAGCCTGTGCCTAGCCAGTGTCTAGCCTGTGCCTGGCCAGTGTCTAGCCTGTGCCTGGCCAGTGTCTAGCCTATGCCTAGCCAGTGTCTAGCCTATGCCTAGCCAGTGTCTAGCCTTTGCCTAGCCATTTTCTAGCCTGTGCCTTGCCTGTGTCTAGCCTGTGGCTAGCCTATGTCTAGCCTGTGCCTAGCCTGTCTCTAGCCTTTGCCTAGCCAGTGTCTAGCCTGTGTCTAGCTGTGCCTTGCCTGTGACTGGCATGTGCATAGCCTGTATCTAGCCTGTGCTTAGCCAGTATCTAGCGTGTGCCTAGCAAGTGTCTAGCCTGTGCCTAGCCAGTGTCTAGCCTGTGCACAGCCAGTGTCTAGCCTGTGACTAGCCTGTGTCTTGCCTGTGTCTAGCCAGTGTCTAGCTTGTGTCTAGCCTGGGCCTAGCCAGTGTCTAGCCAGTGTTTAGCCAGTGTCAAGCCACTGCATAGCCAGTGACTAGCCTGTGCCTAGTCAAAGTCTAGCCCCTACCTAGCTAGTGTATAGCCTGTGTCTAGCCCTTGCCTACCCAGTGTCTAGCCCTTGCCTAGCCAGTGTCTAGCCCTTGCCTAGCCAGTGTCTAGCCCTTGCCTAGCCAGTGTCTAGCCCTTGCCTAGCCAGTGTCTAGCCCTTGCCTAGCCAGTGTCTAGCCTGTGCATAGCGAGTGTCTAGCCTGTGCCTAGCTAGTGTCTAGCCTGGGCCTAGCCAGTGTCTTGCCAGTGCCTAGCCAGTGTCTAGCCAGTGTCTAGCCACTGCATAGCCAGCGCCTAGCCACTGCATAGCCAGCGCCTAGCCTGTGCCTAGCCAGTGTCTAGCCTGTGCCTAGCCAGTGTCTAGCCTGTGCCTAGCCAGTGTGTAGCCTGTGCCTAGCCAGTGTGTAGCCTGTGCCTAGCCAGTGTCTAGCCTGTGCCTAGCCAGTGTCTAGCCTGTGCCTGGCCAGTGTCTAGCCTGTGCCTAGCCTATGTCTAGCCTATGCCTAGCCTGTGTCTAGCCTCTGTCTAGCCTGTGACTAGCCGGTGTCTTGCCTGTATCTAACCAGTGTCTATCCTGTGTTTAGCATTTGCCTAGCCTTTGCCTAGCCTGTGTCTAGCCTGTGCCTTGCCTGTGACTGCCATGTGCATAGCCTGTGTCTAGCCTGTGACTAGCCAGTGTCTAGCCTGTGTCTAGCCAGTGTCTAGCCTGTGCCTAGCCAGTGTCTAGCCTGTGCCTGGCCAGTGTCTAGCCTGTGCCTAGCCTGTGTCTAGCCTATGCCTAGCCAGCGTCTAGCCTGTGCCTAGCCAGTGTCTAGCCTGTGCCTGGCCAGTCTAGCCTGTGCCTAGCCTGTGTCTAGCCTGTGTCTAACCAGTGTCTAGCCTGTGCCTAGCCAGTGTCTAGCCTGTGCCTAGCCAGTGTCTAGCCTGTGCCTAGCCAGTGTCTAGCCTGTGCCTAGCCAGTGTCTTGCCTGTGTCTATTCAGTGTCTAGCCTGTGTCTAGCATTTGCCTAGCCAGTGTCTAGCCTGTGACTAGCCAGTGTCTAGCCTGTGCCTAGCCAGTGTCTAGCCTGTGCCTAGCTAGTGTCTAGCCTGGGCCTAGCCAGTGTCTAGCCATTGTCTAGCCACTGCATAGCCAGTGTCTAGCCTGTGCCTAGCCAAAGTCTAGCCCCTCCTAGCTAGTTTATAGCCTGTGTCTAGCCAGTGTCTAGCCAGTGTCTAGCCACTGCATAGCCAGCGTCTAGCCTGTGCCTAGCCAGTGTCTAGCCTGTGCCTAGCCAGTGTGTAGCCTGTGCTAAGCCAGTGTCTAGCCTGTGCCTAGCCAGTGTCTAGCCTGTGCCTAGCCAGTGTCTAGCCTGTGCCTGGCCAGTGTCTAGCCTGTGCCTGGCCAGTGTCTAGCCTGTGCCTAGCCTGTGTCTAGCCTATGCCTAGCCTGTGTCTTGCCTGTGTCTAGCCAGTGTCTAGCATGTGCCTAGCCTTTGCCTAGCCCTTTTCTAGCCTGTGCCTAGCCTGTGTCTAGCCTGTGCCTTGCCTGTGACTGGCATGTGCATAGCCTGTTTCTAGCCTGTGCCTAGCCAAAGTCTAGCCTGTACCTAGCTAGTGTATAGCCTGTGTCTAGCCTCTGTCTAGCCTGTGACTAGCCTGTGTCTTGCCTGTGTCTAGCCAGTGTCTAGCCTGTGTCTCGCATTTGCCTAGCCAGTGTCTAGCCTGTGTCTAACCTGTGCCTTGCCTGTGACTGGCATGCGCATAGCCTGTTTCTAGCCTATGCCTAGCCAAAGTCTAGCCTGTACCTAGCTAGTGTATAGCCTGTGTCTTGCCTCTGTCTAGCCTGTGACTAGCCTGTGTCTTGCCTGTGTCTAGTCAGTGTCTAGCATGTGTCTAGCCTGTGACTAGCCAGTGTCTAGCCTGTGCCTAGCCAGTGTCTAGCCTGTGCCTAGCCAGTGTCTAGCCTGTGCCTGGCCAGTGTCTAGCCTGTGCCTAGCCTGTGTCTAGCCTATGCCTAGCCAGCGTCTAACCTGTGCCTAGCCAGTGTCTAGCCTGTGCCTGGCCAGTGTCTAGCCTGTGCCTAGCCTGTGTCTAGCCTGTGCCTAACCAGTGTCTAGCCTGTGCCTAGCCAGTGTCTAGCCTGTGCCTAGCCAGTGTCTAGCCTGTGCCTAGCCAGTGTCTAGCCTGTGCCTAGCCAGTGTCTTGCCTGTATCTATTCAGTGTCTAGCCTGTGTCTAGCATATGCCTAGCCAGTGTCTAGCCTGTGACTTGCCAGTGTCTAGCCTGTGCCTAGCCAGTGTCTAGCCTGTGCCTAGCTAGTGTCTAGCCTGGGCCTAGCCAGTGTCTAGCCATTGTCTAGCCACTGCATAGCCAGTGTCTAGCCTGTGCCTAGCCAAAGTCTAGCCCCTACCTAGCTAGTTTATAGCCTGTGTCCAGCCAGTGTCTAGCCAGTGTCTAGCCACTGCATAGCCAGCGTCTAGCCTGTGCCTAGCCAGTGTCTAGCCTGTGCCTAGCCAGTGTGTAGCCTGTGCCAAGCCAGTGTCTAGCCTGTGCCTAGCCAGTGTCTAGCCTGTGCCTAGCCAGTGTCTAGCCTGTGCCTGGCCAGTGTCTAGCCTGTGCCTGGCCAGTGTCTAGCCTGTGCCTAGCCTGTGTCTAGCCTATGCCTACCCTGTGTCTTGCCTGTGTCTAGCCAGTGTCTAGCATGTGCCTAGCCTTTGCCTGCCCTTTTCTAGCCTGTGCCTAGCCTGTGTCTAGCCTGTGCCTTGCCTGTGACTGGCATGTGCATAGCCTGTTTCTAGCCTGTGCCTAGCCAAAGTCTAGCCTGTACCTAGCTAGTGTATAGCCTGTGTCTAGCCTGTGACTAGCCTGTGTCTTGCCTGTGTCTAGCCAGTGTCTAGCCTGTGTCTCGCATTTGCCTAGCCAGTGTCTAGCCTGTGTCTAACCTGTGCCTTGCCTGTGACTGGCATGCGCATAGCCTGTTTCTAGCCTGTGCCTAGCCAAAGTCTAGCCTGTACCTAGCTAGTGTATAGCCTGTGTCTTGCCTCTGTCTAGCCTGTGACTAGCCTGTGTCTTGCCTGTGTCTAGTCAGTGTCTAGCATGTGTCTAGCCTTTGCCTAGCCATTTTCTAGCCTGTGCCTAGCCTGTGTCTAGCCTGTGCCTTGCCTGTGACTGGCATGTGCATAGCCTGTGTCTAGCCTGTGACTAGCCAGTGTCTAGCCTGTGCCTAGCCAGTGTCTAGCCTGTGGCTAGCCTGTGTCTAGCCTGTGCCTAGCCTGTCTCTAGTCTTTGCCTAGCCAGTGTCTAGCCTGTGTCTAGCTGTGCCTTGCCTGTGACTGGCATGTGCATAGCCTGTATCTAGCCTGTGCTTAGCCAGTGTCTAGCGTGTGCCTAGCAAGTGTCTAGCCTGTGCCTAGCCAGTGTCTAGCCTGTGCACAGCCAGTGTCTAGCCTGTGACTAGCCTGTGTCTTTAATGTGTCTAGCCAGTGTCCAGCTTGTGTCTAGCCTGGGCCTAGCCAGTGTCTAGCCAGTGTTTAGCCAGAGTCAAGCCACTGCATAGCCAGTGACTAGCCTGTGCCTAGTCAAAGTCTAGCCCCTACCTAGCTAGTGTATAGCCTGTGTCTAGCCCTTGACTAGCCAGTGCCTAGCCAGTGTCTAGCCAGTGCCTAGCCAGTGTCTAGCCAGTGTCTAGCCAGTGTCTAGCCACTGCATAGCCAGCGCCTAGCCTGTGCCTAGCCAGTGTCTAGCCTGTGCCTAGCCAGTGTCTAGCCTGTGCCTAGCCAGTGTCTAGCCTGTGCCTAGCCAGTATCTAGCCTGTGCCTAGCCAGTGTCTAGCCTGTGCCTAGCCAGTGTCTAGCCTGTGCACAGCCAGTGTCTAGCCTGTGACTAGCCTGTGTCTTGCCTGTGTCTAGCCAGTGTCCAGCTTGTGTCTAGCCTGGGCCTAGCCAGTGTCAAGCCACTGCATAGCCAGTGACTAGCCTGTGCCTAGCCAAAGTCTAGCGTCTACCTAGCTAGTGTATAGCCTGTGTCTAGCCCTTGCCTGGCCAGTGTCTAGCCTGTGCATAGCCAGTGTCTAGCCTGTGCCTAGCTAGTGTCTAGCCTGGGCCTAACCAGTGTCTTGCCAGTGCCTAGCCAGTGTCTAGCCAGTGTCTAGCCAGTGTCTAGCCAGTGTCTAGCCAGTGTCTAGCCACTGCATAGCCAGGGTCTAGCTTGTGCCTAGCCAGTGTCTAGCCTGTGCCTAGCCAGTGTGTAGCCTGTGCCTATCCAGTGTGTAGCCTGTGCCTAACCAGTGTCTAGCCTGTGCCTAGCCAGTATCTAGCCTGTGCCTAGCCAGTGTCTAGCCTGTGCCTAGCCAGTGTCTAGCCTGTGCCTGGCCAGTGTCTAGCCTGTGCCTAGCCTGTGTCTAGCCTATGCCTAGCCTGTGTCCAGCCTCTGTCTAGCCTGTGACTAGCCTGTGTCTTGCCTGTATCTAACCAGTGTCTATCCAGTGTCTAGCATTTGCCTAGCCTTTGCCTAGCCTGTGTCTAGCCTGTGCCTTGCCTGTGACTGGCATGTGCATAGCCTGTGTCTAGCCTGTGACTAGCCAGTGTCTAGCCTGTGACTAGCCAGTGTCTAGCCTGTGCCTAGCCAGTGTCTAGCCTGTGCTTAGCCAGTGTCTAGCCTGTGCCCAGCCAGTGTCTAGCCAGTGTCTAGCCTGTGCCTAGCCAGTGTCTAGTCTGTGCCTAGCCTGTGTCTAGCCTATGCCTAGCCAGTGTCTAGCCTATGCCTAGCCAGTGTCTAGCCTGTGCCTAGCCAGTGTCTAGCCTGTGCCTAGCCAGTGTCTAGCCTGTGCCTAGCCAGTGTCTAGCCTGTGCCTGGCCAGTGTCTTGCCTGTATCTATTCAGTGTCTAGCCTGTGTCTAGCATTTGCCTAGCCAGTGTCTAGCCTTTGACTAGCCAGTGCCTAGCCAGTGTCTAGCCTGTGCCTAGCTAGTGTCTAGCCTGGGCCTAGCCAGTGTCTAGCCACTGCATAGCCAGTATCTAGCCTGTGCCTAGCTAAAGTCTGGCCAGTGTCTAGCCTGTGCCTAGCCTGTGTCTAGCCTGTGCCTAACCAGTGTCTAGCCTGTGCCTAGCCAGTGTCTAGCCTGTGCCTAGCCAGTGTCTAGCCTGTGCCTAGCCAGTGTCTAGCCTGTGCCTAGCCAGTGTCTTGCCTGTATCTATTCAGTGTCTAGCCTGTGTCTAGCATATGCCTAGCCAGTGTCTAGCCTGTGACTTGCCAGTGTCTACCCTGTGCCTAGCCAGTGTCTAGCCTGTGCCTAGCTAGTGTCTAGCCTGGGCCTAGCCAGTGTCTAGCCATTGTCTAGCCACTGCATAGCCAGTGTCTAGCCTGTACCTAGCCAAAGTCTAGCCCCTACCTAGCTAGTTTATAGCCTGTGTCTAGCCAGTGTCTAGCCAGTGTCTAGCCACTGCATAGCCAGCGTCTAGCCTGTGCCTAGCCAGTGTCTAGCCTGTGCCTAGCCAGTGTGTAGCCTGTGCCAAGCCAGTGTCTAGCCTGTGCCTAGCCAGTGTCTGGCCTGTGCCTAGCCAGTGTCTAGCCTGTGCCTGGCCAGTGTCTAGCCTGTGCCTGGCCAGTGTCTAGCCTGTGCCTAGCCTGTGTCTAGCCTATGCCTACCCTGTGTCTTGCCTGTGTCTAGCCAGTGTCTAGCATGTGCCTAGCCTTTGCCTGCCCTTTTCTAGCCTGTGCCTAGCCTGTGTCTAGCCTGTGCCTTGCCTGTGACTGGCATGTGCATAGCCTGTTTCTAGCCTGTGCCTAGCCAAAGTCTAGCCTGTACCTAGCTAGTGTATAGCCTGTGTCTAGCCTCTGTCTAGCCTGTGACTAGCCTGTGTCTTGCCTGTGTCTAGCCAGTGTCTAGCCTGTGTCTCGCATTTGCCTAGCCAGTGTCTAGCCTGTGTCTAACCTGTGCCTTGCCTGTGACTGGCATGCGCATAGCCTGTTTCTAGCCTGTGCCTAGCCAAAGTCTAGCCTGTACCTAGCTAGTGTATAGCCTGTGTCTTGCCTCTGTCTTGCCTGTGACTAGCCTGTGTCTTGCCTGTGTCTAGTCAGTGTCTAGCATGTGTCTAGCCTTTGCCTAGCCATTTTCTAGCCTGTGCCTAGCCTGTGTCTAGCCTGTGCCTTGCCTGTGACTGGCATGTGCATAGCCTGTGTCTAGCCTGTGACTAGCCAGTGTCTAGCCTGTGCCTAGCCAGTGTCTAGCCTGTGGCTAGCCTGTGTCTAGCCTGTGCCTAGCCTGTCTCTAGCCTTTGCCTAGCCAGTGTCTAGCCTGTGTCTAGCTGTGCCTTGCCTGTGACTGGCATGTGCATAGCCTGTATCTAGCCTGTGCTTAGCCAGTGTCTAGCGTGTGCCTAGCAAGTGTCTAGCCTGTGCCTAGCCAGTGTCTAGCCTGTGCACAGCCAGTGTCTAGCCTGTGACTAGCCTGTGTCTTTAATGTGTCTAGCCAGTGTCCAGCTTGTGTCTAGCCTGGGCCTAGCCAGTGTCTAGCCAGTGTTTAGCCAGAGTCAAGCCACTGCATAGCCAGTGACTAGCCTGTGCCTAGTCAAAGTCTAGCCCCTACCTAGCTAGTGTATAGCCTGTGTCTAGCCCTTGACTAGCCAGTGCCTAGCCAGTGTCTAGCCAGTGCCTAGCCAGTGTCTAGCCAGTGTCTAGCCACTGCATAGCCAGCGCCTAGCCTGTGCCTAGCCAGTGTCTAGCCTGTGCCTAGCCAGTGTCTAGCCTGTGCCTAGCCAGTGTCTAGCCTGTGCCTAGCCAGTATCTAGCCTGTGCCTAGCCAGTGTCTAGCCTGTGCCTAGCCAGTGTCTAGCCTGTGCACAGCCAGTGTCTAGCCTGTGACTAGCCTGTGTCTTGCCTGTGTCTAGCCAGTGTCCAGCTTGTGTCTAGCCTGGGCCTAGCCAGTGTCAAGCCACTGCATAGCCAGTGACTAGCCTGTGCCTAGCCAAAGTCTAGCGTCTACCTAGCTAGTGTATAGCCTGTGTCTAGCCCTTGCCTGGCCAGTGTCTAGCCTGTGCATAGCCAGTGTCTAGCCTGTGCCTAGCTAGTGTCTAGCCTGGGCCTAACCAGTGTCTTGCCAGTGCCTAGCCAGTGTCTAGCCAGTGTCTAGCCAGTGTCTAGCCAGTGTCTAGCCACTGCATAGCCAGGGTCTAGCTTGTGCCTAGCCAGTGTCTAGCCTGTGCCTAGCCAGTGTGTAGCCTGTGCCTATCCAGTGTGTAGCCTGTGCCTAACCAGTGTCTAGCCTGTGCCTAGCCAGTGTCTAGCCTGTGCCTAGCCAGTGTCTAGCCTGTGCCTAGCCAGTGTCTAGCCTGTGCCTGGCCAGTGTCTAGCCTGTGCCTAGCCTGTGTCTAGCCTATGCCTAGCCTGTGTCTAGCCTCTGTCTAGCCTGTGACTAGCCTGTGTCTTGCCTGTATCTAACCAGTGTCTATCCAGTGTCTAGCATTTGCCTAGCCTTTGCCTAGCCTGTGTCTAGCCTGTGCCTTTCCTGTGACTGGCATGTGCATAGCCTGTGTCTAGCCTGTGACTAGCCAGTGTCTAGCCTGTGACTAGCCAGTGTCTAGCCTGTGCCTAGCCAGTGTCTAGCCTGTGCTTAGCCAGTGTCTAGCCTGTGCCTAGCCAGTGTCTAGCCAGTGTCTAGCCTGTGCCTAGCCAGTGTCTAGTCTGTGCCTAGCCTGTGTCTAGCCTATGCCTAGCCAGTGTCTAGCCTGTGCCTAGCCAGTGTCTAGCCTGTGCCTAGCCAGTGTCTAGCCTGTGCCTAGCCAGTGTCTAGCCTGTGCCTGGCCAGTGTCTTGCCTGTATCTATTCAGTGTCTAGCCTGTGTCTAGCATTTGCCTAGCCAGTGTCTAGCCTTTGACTAGCCAGTGTCTAGCCTGTGCCTAGCCAGTGTCTAGCCTGTGCCTAGCTAGTGTCTAGCCTGGGCCTAGCCAGTGTCTAGCCACTGCATAGCCAGTATCTAGCCTGTGCCTAGCCAAAGTCTAGCCCCTATCTAGCTAGTTTATAGCCTGTGTCTAGCCCTTGCCTAGCCAGTGTCTAGCCTGTGCATAGCCAGTGTCTAGCCTGTGCCTAGCTAGTGTCTAGCCTGGGCCTAGCCAGTGTCTTGCCAGTGCCTAGCCAGTATCTAGCCAGTGTCTAGCCACTGCATAGCCAGTGTCTAGCCTGTGCCTAGCCAGTGCGTAACCTGTGCCTAGCCAGTGTCTAGCCAGTGTCTAGCCTGTGCCTAGCCAGTGTCTAGCCTGTGCCTAACCAGTGTCTAGCCTGTGCCTAGCCAGTGTCTAGCCTGTGTCTAGCCTGTGCCTAGCCAGTGTCTAGCCTGTGCCTAGCCAGTGTCTAGCCTGTGCCTAGCCAGTGTCTAGCCTGTGCCTGGCCAGTGTCTAGCCTGTGCCTAGCCTGTGTCTAGCCTGTGCCTGGCCAGTGTCTAGCCTGTGCCTGGCCAGTGTCTAGCCTATACCTAGCCAGTGTCTAGCCTGTGCACAGCCAGTGTCTAGCCTGTGACTAGCCTGTGTCTTGCCTGTGTCTAGCCAGTGTCTAGCATGTGTCTAGCCTTTGCCTAGCCATTTTCTAGCCTGTGCCTAGCCTGTGTCTATCCTGTGCCTTGCCTGGGACTGGCATGTGCATAGCCTGTTTCTAGCCTGTGCCTAGCTAGTGTATAGCCTGTGTCTAGCCTCTGTCTAGCCTGTGACTAGCCTGTGTCTTGCCTGTGTCTAGCCAGTGTCTTCGCTGTTTCTAGCCTTTGCCTAGCCATTTTCTAGCCTGTGCCTAGCCTGTGTCTAGCCTGTGCCTTGCCTGTGACTGGCATGTGCATAGCCTGTTTCTAGCCTGTGCCTAGCCAAAGTCTATCCTGTACCTAGCTAGTGTATAGCCTGTGTCTTGCCTGTGCCTAGCTAGTGTCTAGCCTAGGCCTAGCCAGTGTCTATCCAGTGTCTAGCCACTGCATAGCCAGTGACTAGCCTGTGCCTAGCCAAAGTCTAGCCCCTACCTAGCTAGCGCATAGCCTGTGTCTTGCCTGTGCCTAGCTAGTGTCTAGCCTGGGCCTAGCCAGTGTCTTGCCAGTGCCTAGCCAGTGTCTAGCCAGTGTCTAGCCACTGCATAGCCAGCGTCTAGCCTATGCCTAGCCAGTGTCTAGCCTGTGCCTAGCCAGTGTCTAGCCTGTGTCTTGCCTGTGTCTAGCCAGTGTCTAGCATGTGCCTAGCCTTTGCCTAGCCCTTTTCTAGCCTGTGCCTAGCCTGTGTCTAGCCTGTGCCTTGCCTGTGACTGGCATGTGCATAGCCTGTTTCTAGCCTGTGCCTAGCCAAAGTCTAGCCTGTACCTAGCTAGTGTATAGCCTGTGTCTAGCCTGTGACTAGCCTGTGTCTTGCCTGTGTCTAGCCAGTGTCTAGCCTGTGTCTGGCATTTGCCTAGCCAGTGTCTAACCTGTGCCTTGCCTGTGACTGGCATGTGCATAGCCTGTTTCTAGCCTGTGCCTAGCCAAAGTCTAGCCTGTACCTAGCTAGTGTATAGCCTGTGTCTAGCCTCTGTCTAGCCTGTGACTAGCCTGTGCCTAGCCAGTGTCTAGCCTGTGCCTAGCCAGTGTCTAGCCTGTGCCTAGCCAGTGTCTAGCCTGTGCCTGGCCAGTGTCTAGCCTGTGCCTAGCCTGTGTCTAGCCTATGCCTAGCCAGCGTCTAGCCTGTGCCTAGCTAGTGTCTAGTCTGTGCCTAACCAGTGTCTAGCCTGTGCCTAGCCAGTGTGTAGCCTGTGCCTAGCTAGTGTCTACCCTGTGCCTAGCCAGTGTCTACCCACTGCCTAGCCAGTGTCTTCCCAGTGCCTAGCCAGTGTCTAACCAGTGCCTAGCCAGTGTCTAGCCAGTGCCTAGCCAGTGTCTAGCCAGTGCCTAGCCAGTGTCTAGCCAGTGTCTAGCCTGTGCCTGGCCAGTGTCTAGCCTATGCCTAGCCAGTGTCTAGGCTGTGCCTAGCCTGTGTCTAGCCTATGCCTAAACTGTGCCTAGCCAGTGTCTAGCCTGTGCCTAGCCAGTGTCTAGCCTGTGCCTAGCCAGTGTCTAGCCTGTGCCTAGCCAGTGTCTAGCCTGTGCCTAGCCAGTGTCTAGCCTGTGCCTAGCCAGTGTCTAGCCTGTGCTTAGCCAGTGTCTAGCCTGTGCCTAGCCTGTGCCTAGCCAGTGTCTAGCCTGTGCCTGGCCAGTGTCTAGCCTATGCCTAGCCAGTGTCTAGCCTATGCCTAGCCAGTGTCTAGCCTGTGCACAGCCAGTGTCTAGCCCGTGACTAGCCTGTGTCTTGCCTGTGCCTAGCCAGTGTCTAGCCTGTGCCTAGCCAGTATCTAGCCTGTGCCTAGCCAGTGTCTAGCCTGTGCCTGGCCAGTGTCTAGCCTGTGCCTGGCCAGTGTCTAGCCTATGCCTAGCCAGTGTCTAGCCTATGCCTAGCCAGTGTCTAGCCTTTGCCTAGCCATTTTCTAGCCTGTGCCTTGCCTGTGTCTAGCCTGTGCCTTGCCTGTGACTGGCATGTGCATAGCCTGTTTCTAGCCTGTGCCTAGCTAGTGTATAGCCTGTGTCTAGCCTCTGTCTAGCCTGTGACTAGCCTGTGTCTTGCCTGCGTCTAGCCAGTGTCTACGCTGTGTCTAGCCTTTGCCTAGCCATTTTCTAGCCTGTGTCTAGCCTGTGCCTTGCCTGTGACTGGCATGTGCATAGCCTGTTTCTAGCCTGTGCCTAGCCAAAGTCTAGCCTGTACCTAGCTAGTGCATAGCCTGTGTCTTGCCTGTGCCTAGCTAGTGTCTAGCCTGGGCCTAGCCAGTGTCTAGCCAGTGTCTAGCCACTGCATAGCCAGCGTCTAGCCTGTGCCTAGCCGGTGTCTAGCCTGTGCCTAGCCAATGTCTAGCCTGTGCCTAGCCAGTGTCTAGCCTGTGCCTAGCCAGTGTCTAGCCTATGCCTAGCCAATGTCTAGCCTATGCCTAGCCAGTGTCTAGCCTATGCCTAGCCAGTCTCTAGCCTGTGCACAGCCAGTGTCTAGCCTGTGACTAGCCTGTGTCTTGCCTGTGTCTAGCCCTTTTTTAGCCTGTGTCTAGCCCTTTTCTAGCCTGTGCCTAGCCTGTGTCTAGCCTGTGCCTTGCCTGTGACTGGCATGTGCATAGCCTGTTTCTAGCCTGTGCCTAGCCAAAGTCTAGCCTGTACCTAGCTAGTGTATAGCCTGTGTCTAGCCTCTGTCTAGCCTGTGACTAGCCTGTGTCTTGCCTGTGTCTAGCCAGTGTCTAGCCTGTGTCTGGCATTTGCCTAGCCAGTGTCTAGCCTGTGTCTAACCTGTGCCTTGCCTGTGACTGGCATGCGCATAGCCTGTTTCTAGCCTGTGCCTAGCCAAAGTCTAGCCTTTACCTAGCTAGTGTATAGCCTGTGTCTAGCCTCTGTCTAGTCTGTGACTAGCCTGTGTCTTGCCTGTGTCTAGCCAGTGTCTAGCATGTGTCCAGCCTTTGCCTAGCCATTTTCTAGCCTGTGCCTAGCCTGTGTCTAGCCTGTGCCTTGCCTGTGACTGGCATGTGCATAGCCTGTGTCTAGCCTGTGGCTAGCCAGTGTCTAGCCTGTGCCTAGCCAGTGTCTAGCCTGTGGCTAGCCTATGTCTAGCCTGTGCCTAGCCTGTCTCTAGCCTAGCTGTGCCTTGCCTGTGACTGGCATGTGCATAGCCTGTATCTAGCCTGTGCTTAGCCAGTGTCTAGCGTGTGCCTAGCAAGTGTCTAGCCTGTGCCTAGCCAGTGTCTAGCCTGTGCACAGCCAGTGTCTAGCCTGTGACTAGCCTGTGTCTTGCCTGTGTCTAGCCAGTGTCTAGCTTGTGTCTAGCCTGGGCCTAGCCAGTGTCTAGCCAGTGTTTAGCCAGTGTCTAGCCTGTGCCTGGCCAGTGGCTAGCCTGTGCCTAGCCAAAGTCTAGCCCCTACCTAGCTAGTGTATAGCCTGTGTCTAGCCCTTGCCTAGCCAGTGTCTAGCCCTTGCCTAGCCAGTGTCTAGCCTGTGCATAGCGAGTGTCTAGCCTGTGCCTAGCTAGTGTCTAGCCTGGGCCTAGCCAGTGTCTTGCCAGTGCCTAGCCAGTGTCTAGCCAGCGTCTAGCCACTGCATAGCCAGCGCCTAGCCTGTGCCTAGCCAGTGTCTAGCCTGTGCCTAGCCAGTGTCTAGCCAGTGTCTAGCCTGTGCCCAGCCAGTGTGTAGCCTGTGCCTATCCAGTGTGTAGCCTGTGCCTAGCCAGTGTCTAGCCTGTGCCTAGCCAGTGTCTAGCCTGTGCCTAGCCAGTGTCTAGCCTGTGCCTGGCCAGTGTCTAGCCTGTGCCTAGCCTATGTCTAGCCTATGCCTAGCCTGTGTCTAGCCTCTGTCTAGCCTGTGACTAGCCTGTGTCTTGCCTGTATCTAACCAGTGTCTATCCTGTGTTTAGCATTTGCCTAGCCTTTGCCTAGCCTGTGTCTAGCCTGTGCCTTGCCTGTGACTGCCATGTGCATAGCCTGTGTCTAGCCTGTGACTAGCCAGTGTCTAGCCTGTGCCTAGCCAGTGTCTAGCCTGTGCCTAGCCAGTGTCTAGCCTGTGCCTGGCCAGTGTCTAGCCTATGCCTAGCCAGTGTCTAGCCTGTGCCTAGCCAGTGTCTAGCCTGTGCCTGGCCAGTGTCTAGCCTGTGCCTAGCCTGTGTCTAGCCTGTGCCTAACCAGTGTCTAGCCTGTGCCTAGCCAGTGTCTAGCCCGTGCCTAGCCAGTGTCTAGCCTGTGCCTAGCCAGTGTCTAGCCTGTGCCTAGCCAGTGTCTTGCCTGTATCTATTCAGTGTCTAGCCTGTGTCTAGCATTTGCCTAGCCAGTGTCTAGCCTGTGACTAGCCAGTGTCTAGCCTGTGCCTAGCCAGTGTCTAGCCTGTGCCTAGCTAGTGTCTAGCCTGGGCCTAGCCAGTGTCTAGCCATTTTCTAGCCACTGCATAGCCAGTGTCTAGCCTGTGCCTAGCCAAAGTCTAGCCCCTCCTAGCTAGTTTATAGCCTGTGTCTAGCCAGTGTCTAGCCAGTGTCTAGCCACTGCATAGCCAGCGTCTAGCCTGTGCCTAGCCAGTGTCTAGCCTGTGCCTAGCCAGTGTGTAGCCTGTGCCAAGCCAGTGTCTAGCCTGTGCCTAGCCAGTGTCTAGCCTGTGCCTAGCCAGTGTCTAGCCTGTGCCTAGCCAGTGTCTAGCCTGTGCCTGGCCAGTGTCTAGCCTGTGCCTGGCCAGTGTCTAGCCTGTGCCTAGCCTGTGTCTAGCCTATGCCTAGCCTGTGTCTTGCCTGTGTCTAGCCAGTGTCTAGCATGTGCCTAGCCTTTGCCTAGCCCTTTTCTAGCCTGTGCCTAGCCTGTGTCTAGCCTGTGCCTTGCCTGTGTCTAGCATTTGCCTAGCCAGTGTCTAGCCTGTGACTAGCCAGTGTCTAGCCTGTGCCTAGCCAGTGTCTAGCCATTGTCTAGCCACTGCATAGCCAGTGTCTAGCCTGTGCCTAGCCAAAGTCTAGCCCCTACCTAGCTAGTTTATAGCCTGTGTCTAGCCAGTGTCTAGCCACTGCATAGCCAGCGTCTAGCCTGTGCCTAGCCAGTGTCTAGCCTGTGCCTAGCCAGTGTGTAGCCTGTGCCAAGCCAGTGTCTAGCCTGTGCCTAGCCAGTGTCTAGCCTGTGCCTAGCCAGTGTCTAGCCTGTGCCTGGCCAGTGTCTAGCCTGTGCCTGGCCAGTGTCTAGCCTGTGCCTAGCCTGTGTCTAGCCTATGCCTACCCTGTGTCTTGCCTGTGTCTAGCCAGTGTCTAGCATGTGCCTAGCCTTTGCCTAGCCCTTTTCTAGCCTGTGCCTAGCCTGTGTCTAGCCTGTGCCTTGCCTGTGACTGGCATATGCATAGCCTGTTTCTAGCCTGTGCCTAGCCAAAGTCTAGCCTGTACCTAGCTAGTGTATAGCCTGTGTCTAGCCTCTGTCTAGCCTGTGACTAGCCTGTGTCTTGCCTGTGTCTAGCCAGTGTCTAGCCTGTGTCTCGCATTTGCCTAGCCAGTGTCTAGCCTGTGTCTAACCTGTGCCTTGCCTGTGACTGGCATGCGCATAGCCTGTTTCTAGCCTGTGCCTAGCCAAAGTCTAGCCTGTACCTAGCTAGTGTATAGCCTGTGTCTTGCCTCTGTCTAGCCTGTGACTAGCCTGTGTCTTGCCTGTGTTTAGTCAGTGTCTAGCATGTGTCTAGCCTTTGCCTAGCCATTTTCTAGCCTGTGCCTAGCCTGTGTCTAGCCTGTGCCTTGCCTGTGACTAGCATGTGCATAGCCTGTGTCTAGCCTGTGACTAGCCAGTGTCTAGCCTGTGTCTAGCCTGTGCCTAGCCTGTCTCTAGCCTTTGCCTAGCCAGTGTCTAGCCTGTGTCTAGCTGTGCCTTGCCTGTGACTGGCATGTGCATAGCCTGTATCTAGCCTGTGCTTAGCCAGTGTCTAGCGTGTGCCTAGCAAGTGTCTAGCCTGTGCCTAGCCAGTGTCTAGCCTGTGCACAGCCATTGTCTAGCCTGTGACTAGCCTGTGTCTTGCCTGTGTCTAGCCAGTGTCTAGCTTGTGTCTAGCCTGGGCCTAGCCAGTGTCTAGCCAGTGTTTAGCCAGAGTCAAGCCACTGCATAGCCAGTGACTAGCCTGTGCCTAGTCAAAGTCTAGCCCCTACCTAGCTAGTGTATAGCCTGTGTCTAGCCCTTGACTAGCCAGTGTCTAGCCTGTGCATAGCCAGTGTCTAGCCTGTGCATAGCCAGTGTCTAGCCTGTGCCTAGCTAGTGTCTATCCTGGGCCTAGCCAGTGTCTTGCCAGTGCCTAGCCAGTGTCTAGCCAGTGTCTAGCCACTGCATAGCCAGCGCCTAGCCTGTGCCTAGCCAGTGTCTAGCCTGTGCCTAGCCAGTGTCTAGCCTGTGCCTAGCCAGTGTCTAGCCTGTGCCTAGCCAGTGTCTAGCCTGTGCCTAGCCAGTGTCTAGCCCGTGCCTGGCCAGTGTCAAGCCTGTGCCTAGCCTGTGTCTAGCCTATGCCTAGCCTGTGTCTAGCCTCTGTCTAGCCTGTGACTAGCCTGTGTCTTGCCTGTATCTAACCAGTGTCTATCCTGTGTCTAGCATTTGCCTAGCCTTTGCCTAGCCTGTGTCTAGCCTGTGCCTTGCCTGTGACTGGCATGTGCATAGCCTGTGTCTAGCCTGTGCCTAGCCTGTGTCTAGCCTATGCCTAGCCAGTGTCTAGCCTGTGCCTAGCCAGTGTCTAGCCTGTGCCTAGCCAGTGTCTAGCCTGTGCCTAGCCTTTGCCTAGCCTGTGTCTAGCCTATGCCTTGCCTGTGACTGGCATGTGCATAGCCTGTGTCTAGCCTGTGACTATCCAGTGTCTAGCCTGTGCCTAGCCAGTGTCTAGCCTGTGCCTAGCCAGTGTCTAGCCTGTGCCTGGCCAGTGTCTAGCCTGTGCCTGGCCAGTGTCTAGCCTGTGCCTGGCCAGTGTCTAGCCTGTGCCTAGCCTGTGTCTAGCCTATGCCTAGCCAGCGTCTAGCCTGTGCCTAGCCAGTGTCTAGCCTGTGCCTAGCCTGTGTGTAGCCTGTGCCTAGCCAGTGGCTAGCCTGTGCCTAACCAGTGTCTTGCCTGTGCCTAGCCAGTGTCTAGCCTGTGCCTAGCCAGTGTCTAGCCTGTGCCTAGCCAGTGTCTAGCCTGTGCCTAGCCAGTGTCTAGCCTGTGCCTGGCCAGTGTCTTGCCTGTATCTATTCAGTGTCTAGCCTGTATCTATTCAGTGTCTAGCCTGTGACTAGCCAGTATCTAGCCTGTGCCTAGCCAGTGTCTAGCCTGTGCCTAGCCAGTATCTAGCCTGTGCCTAGCCAGTGTCTAGCCAGTGCCTAGCCAGTGTCTAGCCTTCCTGGCCAGTGTCTTGCCTGTATCTATTCAGTGTCTAGCCTGTGTCTAGCATTTGCCTAGCCAGTGTCTAGCCTGTGACTAGCCAGTGTCTAGCCTGTGCCTAGCCTGTGTGTAGCCTGTGCCTAGCCAGTGTCTAGCCTGTGCCTAACCAGTGTCTAGCCTGTGACTAGCCAGTGTCTAGCCTGTGCCTAGCCAGTGTCTAGCCTGTGCCTAGCTAATGTCTAGCCTGGGCCTAGCCAGTGTCTTGCCAGTGCCTAGCCAGTGTCTAGCCAGTGTCTAGCCACTGCATAGCCAGCGTCTAGCCTGTGCCTAGCCAGTGTGTAGCCTGTGACTAGCCAGTGTCTAGCCTGTGCCTAGCCAGTGTCTAGCCTGTGCCTAGCCAGTGTCTAGCCTGTGCCTAGCCAGTGTCTAGCCTGTGCCTGGCCAGTGTCTAGCCTGTGCCTGGCCAGTGTCTAGCCTGTGCCTGGCCAGTGTCTAGCCTGTGCCTAGCCTGTGTCTAGCTTATGCCTAGCCTGTGCCTAGCCTCTGTCTAGCCTGTGACTAGCCTGTGTCTTGCCTGTATCTAACCAGTGTCTATCCTGTGTCTTGCATTTGCCTAGCCTTTGCCTAGCCTGTGTCTAGCCTGTGCCTTGCCTGTGACTGGCATGTGCATAGCCTGCGTCTAGCCTGTGACTATCCAGTGTCCAGCCTGTGCCTAGCCAGTGTCTATCCTGTGCCTAGCCAGTGTCTAGCCTGTGCCTAGCCAGTGTCTAGCCTGTGCCTGGCCAGTGTCTAGCCTGTGCCTGGCCAGTGTCTAGCCTGTGCCTGGCCAGTGTCTAGCCTGTGCCTAGCCAGCGTATAGCCTGTGCCTAGCCAGTGTCTAGCCTGTGCCTAGCCTGTGTGTAGCCTGTGCCTAGCCAGTGTCTATCCTGTGCCTAACCAGTGTGTAGCCTGTGCCTAGCCAGTGTCTAGCCTGTGCCTAGCCAGTGTCTAGCCTGTGCCTAGCCAGTGTCTAGCCTGTGCCTAGCCAGTGTCTAGCCTGTGCCTAGCCAGTATCTAGCCTGTGCCAAGCCAGTGTCTAGCCTGTGCCTAGCCAGTGTCTAGCCTGTGCCTGGCCAGTGTCTTGCCTGTATCTATTCAGTGTCTAACCTGTGTCTAGCATTTGCCTAGCTAGTGTCTAGCCTGTGACTAGCCAGTGTCTAGCCTGTGCCTAGCCTGTCTGTAGCCTGTGCCTAGCCAGTGTCTAGCCTGTGCCTAACCAGTGTCTAGCCTGTGCCTAGCCAGTGTCTAGCCTGTGCCTAGCGAGTGTCTAGCCTGTGACTAGCCAGTGTCTAGCCTGTGCCTAGCCAGTGTTTAGCCTGTGCCTAGCTAATGTCTAGCCTGGGCCTAGCCAGTGTCTTGCCAGTGCCTAGCCAGTGTCTAGCCAGTGTCTAGCCACTGCATAGCCAGCGTCTAGCCTGTGCCTAGGCAGTGTGTACCCTGTGCCTAGCCAGTGTCTAGCCTGTGCCTAGCCAGTGTCTAGCCTGTGCCTAGCCAGTGTCTAGCCTGTGCCTGGCCAGTGTCTAGCCTGTGCCTGGCCAGTGTCTAGCCTGTGCCTGGCCAGTGTCTAGCCTGTGCCTAGCCTGTGTCTAGCTTATGCCTAGCCTGTGTCTAGCCTCTGTCTAGCCTGTGACTAGCCTGTGTCTTGCCTGTATCTAACCAGTGTCTATCCTGTGTCTTGCATTTGCCTAGCCTTTGCCTAGCCTGTGTCTAGCCTGTGCCTTGCCTGTGACTGGCATGTGCATAGCCTGTGTCTAGCCTGTGACTATCCAGTGTCTAGCCTGTGCCTAGCCAGTGTCTATCCTGTGCCTAGCCAGTGTCTAGCCTGTGCCTAGCAAGTGTCTAGCCTGTGCCTGGCCAGTGTCTAGCCTGTGCCTGGCCAGTGTCTAGCCTGTGCCTGGCCAGTGTCTAGCCTGTGCCTAGCCAGTGTCTAGCCTGTGCCTAGCCTGTGTGTAGCCTGTGCCTAGCCAGTGTCTATCCTGTGCCTAACCAGTGTGTAGCCTGTGCCTAGCCAGTGTCTAGCCTGTGCCTAGCCAGTGTCTAGCCTGTGCCTAGCCAGTGTCTAGCCTGTGCCTAGCCAGTGTCTAGCCTGTGCCTAGCCAGTGTCTAGCCTGTGCCTGGCCAGTGTCTAGCCTGTGCCTAGCCTGTGTCTAGCTTATGCCTAGCCTGTGTCTAGCCTCTGTCTAGCCTGTGACTAGCCTGTGTCTTGCCTGTATCTAACCAGTGTCTATCCTGTGTCTAGCATTTTCCTAGCCAGTGTCTAGCCTGTGCCTGGCCAGTGTCTAGCCTGTGCCTAGCCTGTGTCTAGCCTATGCCTAGCCAGCGTCTAGCCTGTGCCTAGCCAGTGTCTAGCCTGTGCCTAGCCTGTGTGTAGCCTGTGCCTAGCCAGTGTCTAGCGTGTGCCTAACCAGTGTCTAGCCTGTGCCTAGCCAGTCTCTAGCCTGTGACTAGCCAGTGTCTAGCCTGTGCCTAGCCAGTGTCTAGCCTGTGCCTGGCTAGTGTCTAGCCTGGGCCTAGCCAGTGTCTAGCCTGTGCCTAGCCAGTGTCTAGCCTGTGCCTAGCTAGTGTCTAGCCCCTACCTAGCTAGTTTATAGCCTGTGTCTAGCCAGTGTCTAGCCAGTGTCTAGCCACTGCATAGCCAGCGTCTAGCCTGTGCCTAGCCAGTGTCTAGCCTGTGCCTAGCCAGTGTGTAGCCTGTGCCTAGCCAGTGTCTAGCCTGTGCCTAGCCAGTGTCTAGCCTGTGCATAGCCAGTGTCTAGCCTGTGCCTGGCCAGTGTCTAGCCTGTGCCTAGCCTGTGTCTAGCTTATGCCTAGCCTGTGTCTAGCCTCTGTCTAGCCTGTGACTAGCCTGTGTCTTGCCTGTATCTAACCAGTGTCTATCCTGTGTCTTGCATTTGCCTAGCCTTTGCCTAGCCTGTGTCTAGCCTGTGCATAGCCTGTGTCTAGCCTGTGACTATCCAGTGTCTAGCCTGTGACTATCCAGTGTCTAGCCTGTGCCTAGCCAGTGTCTATCCTGTGCCTAGCCAGTGTCTAGCCTGTGCCTAGCCAGTGTCTAGCCTGTGACTAGCCAGTGTCTAGCCTGTGCCTAGCCAGTGTCTAGCCTGTGCCTAGCTAGTGTCTAGCCCCTACTTAGCTAGTTTATAGCCTGTGTCTAGCCAGTGTCTAGCCTGTGCCTAGCCAGTGTCTAGCCTGTGCATAGCCAGTGTCTAGCCTGTGCCTGGCCAGTGTCTAGCCTGTGCCTAGCCTGTGTCTAGCTTATGCCTAGCCTGTGTCTAGCCTCTGTCTAGCCTGTGACTAGCCTGTGTCTTGCCTGTATCTAACCAGTGTCTATCCTGTGTCTTGCATTTGCCTAGCCTTTGCCTAGCCTGTGTCTAGCCTGTGCCTTGCCTGTGACTGGCATGTGCATAGCCTGCGTCTAGCCTGTGACTATCCAGCCTGTCCAGCCTGTGCCTAGCCAGTGTCTATCCTGTGCCTAGCCAGTGTCTAGCCTGTGCCTAGCCAGTGTCTAGCCTGTGCCTGGCCAGTGTCTAGCCTGTGCCTGGCCAGTGTCTAGCCTGTGCCTGGCCAGTGTCTAGCCTGTGCCTAGCCAGCGTATAGCCTGTGCCTAGCCAGTGTCTAGCCTGTGCCTAGCCTGTGTGTAGCCTGTGCCTAGCCAGTGTCTATCCTGTGCCTAACCAGTGTGTAGCCTGTGCCTAGCCAGTGTCTAGCCTGTGCCTAGCCAGTGTCTAGCCTGTGCCTAGCCAGTGTCTAGCCTGTGCCTAGCCAGTGTCTAGCCTGTGCCTAGCCAGTATCTAGCCTGTGCCTAGCCAGTGTCTAGCCTGTGCCTAGCCAGTGTCTAGCCTGTGCCTGGCCAGTGTCTTGCCTGTATCTATTCAGTGTCTAGCCTGTGTCTAGCATTTGCCTAGCCAGTGTCTAGCCTGTGACTAGCCAGTGTCTAGCCTGTGCCTAGCCTGTGTGTAGCCTGTGCCTAGCCAGTGTCTAGCCTGTGCCTAACCAGTGTCTAGCCTGTGCCTAGCCAGTGTCTAGCCTGTGCCTAGCGAGTGTCTAGCCTGTGACTAGCCAGTGTCTAGCCTGTGCCTAGCCAGTGTCTAGCCTGTGCCTAGCTAATGTCTAGCCTGGGCCTAGCCAGTGTCTTGCCAGTGCCTAGCCAGTGTCTAGCCAGTGTCTAGCCACTGCATAGCCAGCGTCTAGCCTGTGCCTAGCCAGTGTGTGACCTGTGCCTAGCCAGTGTCTAGCCTGTGCCTAGCCAGTGTCTAGCCTGTGCCTAGCCAGTGTCTAGCCTGTGCCTAGCCAGTGTCTAGCCTGTGCCTGGCCAGTGTCTAGCCTGTGCCTGGCCAGTGTCTAGCCTGTGCCTGGCCAGTGTCTAGCCTGTGCCTAGCCTGTGTCTAGCTTATGCCTAGCCTGTGTCTAGCCTCTGTCTAGCCTGTGACTAGCCTGTGTCTTGCCTGTATCTAACCAGTGTCTATCCTGTGTCTTGCATTTGCCTAGCCTTTGCCTAGCCTGTGTCTAGCCTGTGCCTTGCCTGTGACTGGCATGTGCATAGCCTGTGTCTAGCCTGTGACTATCCAGTGTCTAGCCTGTGCCTAGCCAGTGTCTATCCTGTGCCTAGCCAGTGTCTAGCCTGTGCCTAGCAAGTGTCTAGCCTGTGCCTGGCCAGTGTCTAGCCTGTGCCTGGCCAGTGTCTAGCCTGTGCCTGGCCAGTGTCTAGCCTGTGCCTAGCCAGCGTCTAGCCTGTGCCTAGCCAGTGTCTAGCCTGTGCCTAGCCTGTGTGTAGCCTGTGCCTAGCCAGTGTCTATCCTGTGCCTAACCAGTGTGTAGCCTGTGCCTAGCCAGTGTCTAGCCTGTGCCTAGCCAGTGTCTAGCCTGTGCCTAGCCAGTGTCTAGCCTGTGCCTGGCCAGTGTCTAGCCTGTGCCTGGCCAGTGTCTAGCCTGTGCCTAACCTGTGTCTAGCTTATGCCTAGCCTGTGTCTAGCCTCTGTCTAGCCTGTGACTAGCCTGTGTCTTGCCTGTATCTAACCAGTGTCTATCCTGTGTCTAGCATTTTTCTAGCCAGTGTCTAGCCTGTGCCTGGCCAGTGTCTAGCCTGTGCCTAGCCTGTGTCTAGCCTATGCCTAGCCAGCGTCTAGCCTGTGCCTAGCCAGTGTCTAGCCTGTGCCTAGCCTGTGCCTAGCCTGTGTGTAGCCTGTGCCTAGCCAGTGTCTAGCGTGTGCCTAACCAGTGTCTAGCCTGTGCCTAGCCAGTCTCTAGCCTGTGACTAGCCAGTGTCTAGCCTGTGCCTAGCCAGTGTCTAGCCTGTGCCTGGCTAGTGTCTAGCCTGGGCCTAGCCAGTGTCTAGCCTGTGCCTAGCCAGTGTCTAGCCTGTGCCTAGCTAGTGTCTAGCCCCTACCTAGCTAGTTTATAGCCTGTGTCTAGCCAGTGTCTAGCCAGTGTCTAGCCACTGCATAGCCAGCGTCTAGCCTGTGCCTAGCCAGTGTCTAGCCTGTGCCTAGCCAGTGTGTAGCCTGTGCCTAGCCAGTGTCTAGCCTGTGCCTAGCCAGTGTCTAGCCTGTGCATAGCCAGTGTCTAGCCTGTGCCTGGCCAGTGTCTAGCCTGTGCCTAGCCTGTGTCTAGCTTATGCCTAGCCTCTTGTCTAGCCTGTGTGACTAGCCTGTGTCTTGCCTGTATCTAACCAGTGTCTATCCTGTGTCTTGCATTTGCCTAGCCTTTGCCTAGCCTGTGTCTAGCCTGTGCCTGTCATTGCCTGTGACT
>JAEIFO010000289.1:0-27905 GCA_018903695.1 Zaprionus gabonicus | reverse complement strand
GGAGCAATACATTTCAGTTTCGAAATTTGTTCCAATGTCCGATGGAAAGAATTTAGAGATTCGTTGTCTAGATTCTTTCCGTTTCATGTCATCTTCGTTAGATAAATTAGCGTCTAACCTTGATGATTCAAAAATGTCCGATACCAGAAATATTTTTGTGTCCGAATCCCAGTTTCAATTAATGCGTAAAAAGGGTGTGTTTCCCTACGAACATTTAACTTCAGTTTATATACTTGAAGAAACTTCTCTATCACCAAGAGAAGCTTTTTATAGTAAATTAACTGAATCCGAATGTTCGGAATAATGTTATGCACATGCACAAGATGTCTGGAACAAGTTTTCATGTACATGAAAACTGATGTTCTGCTATTGACAGACATTTTTGAAAACTTTAGAGAATTGTGCATTAGCATATACTCTCTAGACCCTGCTCAATTCTTTACGACTCCAGGGTTATCTTGGGACGCCATGTTAAAAAGTACCAAGATTGAATTGGATCTTCTTACAGATATCGACATGTACAGATGCATTCAATCAGGTATACGTGGCGGTCTTGTGCAATGCACCAAAAAGTATACAAAGGCGAATAACAAATATCTACCGGAATATGATGAAACCAAAGATTCTTCATATCTGGTATATTTAGACGCCAATAATTTGTATGGTTGGGCAATGTCACAGGCGTTACCATATGGTGGGTTCGAGTTACTGCCCCTATATAGTCTAGAAGACTTTGATGTCTTTAGCATAGCCGATGAGAGTGAATATGGATATATTCTTGAGGTAGATTTAGAATACCCCTTTGCAATTCACAATAATCATAACGATCTTCCGTTCTGCCCGAAGAACAAGAAACCCACTCCCAGTTCTCTTGTTATAAAGTTAATAGCTGACTTAGAGCATAAGTCAAATTATGTTATCCATTACAGGCCACTAAAACAGTGTCTAGAAAATGGATTAATTTTGAAAAAAATCCACAGAGGTGTACGATTCTTCCGAAAACCTTGGCTGCAATCGTACATCGATCTTAACACTTTTCATAGAACAAATGCTAAGAATTCGTTTAAAAAAGATTTTTTTTAAATACACAATAACGTTGAGAAAAGGGTTAATGTGAGATTAATTACTGAATGGGAAAGTGCAAGACCAACCGATTCCTCTGGCCGCAAAAGAGATTGCGCACGCTTATTGATTGCTAAAAGCAATTTCCATAGAGTGAAACATTTTAATTACGCGTTTTGCGCATTCAAAATGCGTAAGTTAAATGTTTATTACGATAAGCCTATTTATTTAGGGTTTGCTGTGCTAGACATTTCAAAATGGAAAATGTATGTTTTTCATTATCGGTACATGAAACCGAAATTTTGAGAGTCTGTACAGCTTAACTATATGGATATAGACTCTTTCATATACACGATTAAAACCGATGATTTTAACGCTGATATACGTGAAGATCTTCCAATGAAATTTGATACATCTGATTATCATTCAGATATTTTAAATAAATATAATTTTAGCAGCGTTAATAAGAATCGTTTAGGGTTCTTTAAAGAGAAGTTGAATGGAAAGCCTATAAGTGAGTTCGTAGGCTTACGTTCTAAAATGTATTCATATCTTGTTCCTGGTGCTCCTGAAGTAAAAAGTCTTAAGGGGTTAAGCCAAGTTGTGTTAGGCGAATCGGCTTTGCCGATTATAAAAATTGTCTAAATACTGGTGAAAAAACGAAAGGTACAATGTCATTGTTAAGATCAGATTGGCATGCACTTAAAACAAGTACAATTTCAAAAATAGTCCTTGATAATAAAGATGATAAATGAGTTGTTGTAGAATCAGATTCATATAATAAAATGGTTCATGATCATTATAGGATACAAAAGCGTAAGGCTATGGAAGAAATTGTCTTGCATGATGCTAACATTTTTGTTTGGGATAGGAAAATTAAAGAGATAGAAACGGCTGAAAATAAAACAAATAAACAGAAAGCTCTATTAAAACGCTATAAAGAAGAAAAAGAGAACTCAGAAATTAGTTTAGTTTATGCTGAAGTGGCGCTAATGACAAACTTTTATTAGAAAATTGTTTTTATTTATTTATAAAATGTATAAAATATATAAAATTTTAATTTTAAATAATAACATTTGTTATTAGTATAAGTTTACATATAAAGAAAATTTGTGATTAAAAAATATTTAAAAAATATAATATAAATTGTATTGTTAGGCCATGGATTATAAAAAATTCATGGTCTACTGTGTTTGTCGGAACGAGTTTGTGCGTAACAGGCAGAAGGAGGCATCTCCGACCCCATAAACTATATATATTCTGAATCAGTATCAACAGCCGAGTCGATTGAGCCATGTCTGTCTGTCCGTCTGTCCGTCTGTCTGTCTGTCCGTCTGTCCGTCTGTCTGTCTGTATGAACACCTGGATCTCAGCAACTATAAGAGCTAGAGTCTTCAAATTTTGTGACAACATTCGTGTATGTTGCAGTGTTTCAAAGCTTTTTTGAAATTTGGCCACGCCCTTTCCCGTCTATGTAAATCAGTAATAACAATTTAATTTAAAATCAATTTAAAATATACACAATATACAGTTGGGTGTAACAACAAAAGTTGTACATCTCACTTGACAAATACCTTTCCACGGGTGTTTTCTGAAAATTTCATTCAAACTGGACTAAAAATAAGGGAGATATGATCCGAATTAAACTCAATTTGAACGTATACTTATGCACATATTAAGACCCAATTTACGGATCATACCGAAGTTCGAATCTAGCGTCGGGCACACAGCATTTAACAAAACTTTTTATTTGCATAGACTGGTAACAGAATTGGATCATAATGCAAATTTGCCGATCGAACGACAAATTAGGCAGTGGCTGTGTGGTTACAGTGGCGGTCAGCGGTCCTTATAGATTTAATGAATGCGTGCGTGAGTGTGAGTTCAAGTCCCGTGCGCGGCCGGCCGGTGCAACTTTTTATTTTAATTAATTTTTTTTTATGGTTATTATATTTATTCTTTTAAGCTAAAAGGAAAACTTCAGTTATTTAATTAAATACCAATAAAAATAGTTTACAAAAATTAAATTTCATATTTTATGCGATATTTAAGACAATCAATAAGTTACGAAAGTTAGAGCGGGACGCCGATACATGCATGTCTGCATTTGCACATTTACGCTTCGCCGTCCCGCTCTAACACACATCAATTGCCGTATTCGGCGTATGTACGCAACTGTCAGATTTGTGCAACATTCGGAAAAGTTTCTAAATGTGTTCTAATCAAATATGTATGTTGCCTACCAAAAAATTAAAAAATTATTGTTTGTTAAGCTTTTAAATTATTAAAAGGAAAATAAAAACGAAAAAAACGTGTCACACATTCACCGCGGCAGCAATCGAACCCGAACACTTTAAACATAATTGGTCCTTGAATCCAGCACACACTCCACTAAGCTACCGTACAACTTCCGCGGCCACTACTACTGTTTGACATAAACAAAAATGTATACATAAACTTATCGCCCTCTCGCCCTACCTAATGCTTATAATTCTTCTTTATTCCGTTTTGCATTGTTTATGCGTTAATCTTCTTCTGCCCGCAATTGAATTTGTGCGTGTCGTTCGAATAAAATAATAAGGATATAAAATTTATATTTTTAAATGCTTAATAATTGAAATAATGCAAAATTTTCATATAACGGAAAATTAATGATATAGAGTATACCATGATAATCCATGGCCTTCTACAGTCAGCACCTGACTGTAGCGTTCGACTGGTTTTTATTTATAAAATGTATAAAATTTTAATTAAGAATAAATCATTTGTTATTAGTATAAGTTTACATATAAAGAAAATTTGAGGTTAAAGAAATATTTAACAAATATTTATAGAATTTCGTTTTTATGTACATAAAAACTATTAATTATCCCTATTATGACCCTAAATTCCCGACCCCTCGATACGCACCCCTAAATTTATCCACCCACCCCACTTTTTTTCATAAAAAACCCATTAAATATGCTAATTAACTCCCTTAATTGACCGATCTTGCCCAAAAAACCATTATATATGCTAATTAACTCCTTTAATCACCTTACCCTCCCTCGTCACAATTAGTTTTAATACCCCACTCCACTTTTTGCACCAGAACCCCCATTTACTATCTACTTCGCGCAGGAAGCTCCTCGAATACATCAACGCCAATAATGTGGAATATTACTCCCATGTCGGGAGTAAGCAAACTCGCGTGTATATCAAACGCCTTAATTTCGGCTAGCCAAGTTAGGCTATAAAACTATATACCTGGCCGTTGACAGGAATCGCCGCTCCGGCACTCCCTACGATGCGTTCAACGTCGTTCCAGAGAACACTGCCAACGTCAACTCAATATTTCAAATCAACAAATTGGGCAACCAATTAGTTAAAATTGAGAGAGCAGCACGTCAAGCCGAGCCTGCACTGTGTCACCGCTGCCAACAGTTTGGCCACTCTAGGCAATGTTCAAAGCCTCCCAATCATGAAGCCAGATGTTCTAACTGTGGTGAGAACCACACTGCATACTGAATTATCGCGGTTGTATCACAACTCAACAGGAACAGTAACGTCGCCAACGTGAAACAAGCCGCAGCCGTTCGCAAGTACAGCAGGTGCCGCAAATAACGTCCACCCTGGACCAACATCAACCGTGACAGAGAGAACGGAATCTTCAGCAGCACGCAACCGTCCACGTCAACGCTGCGCATGCGCACCCCAACAGCCAACAATAGCCCGATACCGACACACCAAAGGCGACAAATACAACGAATTCAGCAATCCCGCCAAATGCAGGATGAACAGCGACGTCAACGCCACGCACAGAGCAGCGCCAGTGAGCAGCCACAAAAGCAGCAACAACACTCTCTTCCCTCTCGGCAGAACGAGCGTACTCAAAAGAGGCAGCAGCGAATAAGACAAAATTCCACGCTAATACAGGCACCGACCTAGCCTAATTCACTAAATAATCTTGTGCAATGGCTGCAGCAAGATCTTGGTCAAGTCATCAGTATGATGCAAAACTCTGTACAGCAGCACAATACAATGCTTCCAGAAGTTGTCAATACAATGTGCAGCATTAGAAGCTCATTCCAACCACTCATTAGTGTAGTTGCAAGTCTTGCAAATCTACAGCGCCCCGCAAACATGTCACCTAACAATGGCAACAAAACAAACCAGAACAAATGTAATCTGCCACCGCCGCCGCCACCACACCGAAATATATAATTTTACTTAATATATATTCACGTAATAATTTACATACGCATTATTCTAGCAATAAATACAGATGTCATTACACAAAATACTCGTACAAATAAATGTAAATAGCAATAAATACAACTATATATACAATATAAAAAACCCCAAGTGGTACAGCCATATATACAATAACTAACATATAATACCGCTATTACTCTCTTTCTTACCTATCCTTATTCTTTGAGCGCGCCTAAGCATCTCTCACGCTTTGCCGCTCTCTCTGCTGCACTGTTGTTGCTTAATCGTTTTTGGTGTCTCTGCTCTCTGCATTTTGCGCGCGCTAATTTATTTTTCTTGCGCACATACTTCTTTTTTTCTTCTTTTTGTTTGTTTTCTTTGCGGCTCTTTTTATTTGTTACGGTAAGTGTCCCCTACAATGAACGCATTGATTTGTTTTAAAAAATCCTGACTCAAGGAGGTGACGGCCGCCCAGAAAAGCATTCCGTGTTTGCTATGTGATAACGTAGTAATAGCCAATCGCACTTGGGTGCGTTTTTGCCGCGATATGTGTAGGGAGGTGAAGGGCGAAATTTGTTCGTTTATGCGGCAAACAAAGATTGGATTTAGGGGACTGCTTGGAAGTATTCTCACACTATCCGACCAGTTCTCAGCGCTCGATTCATCTTTCAATAACCTTAAGTTATTGAACGAATCGCCAAAGCGAAAAAAATTCACCCGCATAGAGGAGCCTATTATCGCCACCCAGCTCCCTATAATTGACCAGCCAGGTACGCCAATGACACAGCCGTTAATGTCGTTCACCAATCCCCCGATGATAACGAGATCTGCAGCTAAATCAATTTCGATTTCCGAAAATGTCATTGAGTGTGCGCAACCAGTGAACCTAAATTTTCCGTTAAGTCCGCTGTGGTCTCGTTGCCCGTGCCACAGGTAATAGTGTTACCTAGGGAGTGTTCAAGTTCTGGTTTACCAGAAGAGAACCTCTGCTCTGGAAATATACCTGAGGCGCCTAAAAAGATTATAGGTGTTCCACAATAGAAACAAATTTTTGTTTCTAGGCTTGCCCCTGATCTCACATCAAATGATGTTAAAGCTTATGTTCAAGCTAAAATTCAAGCCGTTGATATAAAAGTGGAAAAATTTAAGTTTTCTTATGAGGGGGAGATATCATCCTTCAAAATAAGTCCCCTTAACGAACTCTTAGGCATTATATGTTCGGCTTAATTTTGGCCGGAACATGTAATGGTAAAAGAGTTCGAAGCAAGGACAAAAAAAAATTTCCCACCGATTACACTTTCTTTGCCTCCTTTAGCAACAGCCCAATTAAGTTCAAGCAAAAAAAAACTAACAAACTCCTTAACTCTTTCATAACAAAATGTTAGAGGTCTTTGTACTAAACTTTCAACTTTATACTTAAACAGTATTTCATTTTCATCTCAAATTGTTGTGTTTACTGAGACTTGGTTAAAGCCGGAGATCCTGATCTCCGAAGGCTTTCCAAATAAGTACACAACCTACAGGTGTGATCGACCTGACCGTCGTGGTGGTGGAGTTCTAATTGCAGTTGATTCCACCATTAACTCGTAACTCTTAGAACCGGAGATTCAATTTGGCATTGAATTACTCTGTGTAAAATTACACTTTCCCGGTTCTTTTCATTATATAACCTGTTCCTACATTCCGCCGTCATCGGAATTATCAGTCTATTTGCAACATTTGTCTGCTATACAGACCATATTTAATCTGTTATCAGACAGAGATCACATTTCAGTCCTGGGTCACTTTAGACAACAAGTGTTGATTCAAACGCTCTACTGCCCTCACGGCAACATGACCTTTTTGACGGTCTGTTTGATATGTCATTGTCACAGGCCAATCATGTCTTAAACAGTAGTAACAGATCGTTAGACTTATACTTTGTCTCTGATCCATCTAGAGTGAGTCTAAACAAGAAACAACCACTTTCTTTTCCTGAAGTTCCTTACCATCCCACTCTTGAAGTTACTTTTGATTTGGTGCATGTATGGATGAACATGAAAAACAGTGTAATCGTGTACGCTGCTTTAGAAAAGCAGATTTTAACTTATTAAATCGGCTGATTTCCCAATTTGATTGGTCGGAAATGTACCGATATTTTGATAGCGACCAATATATTTTTAATAGCACAATCAACTACTTTTTAGATATTTGTGTTTCGTGTTTTTATCCAACCTCCTCGAGTAAGCCGCCATGGTTTACAAGAGAGTTCTCACGGTTAAAAAATTCAAAGTCAAGCCTATTTTAAAAATATAAAAATAATAGCTCATCTTCTGCCTTTTCCCGCTACTTTATCGCGCGGTCAGATTTTACTGTCTTGAACGCTAAATGTTATAAGAACTATTTAACCCGTTGTAAAGCTCAGTTTATTTAGAACCCCAAACAGTTTTATAGTTTCGTTAACACGAAGTAAGTACCGTAAGTCTACCGCATTTGAAACTAAATTAACGTTTGAAAACGCTAGTGCAGATACCGACCAAGCCGAGGCCGATATGTTTGCAAAGTTTTTTTCAAACGACTTATTCTTCCTCTACATAAAAGTAACTCTCTTGGGGATCGGTCGTGTTTGATTTTTCCTCTTGAAATTTCATTTTATTTTGCCTTAACTCACTAATTTAATAGTTTTGTGAATTTAAAATCGGTGTTATTAATCAATGGTAACTTGGTGCGTACAATTTTAACATAATGATCGTTGCTGTTATTGGTAACACAGCTCCACAAAAAAAAAAAGTGTCATGATCTGGGTATACGGCATATGCAGTTATATGGATTTTGGGTCGCTGATTCCGATCCGGCAACAGAAATTCTCCATCACGTCTGGATTTCGACATAACCTCAAAAAACTGAAAAACCTTTAAATATGCCCCAAAAGATATAGAATACTGATCTGGTCATGCGATATATGCCTTAACATGTATTTTGATCTTCTAAGGCCGAATCCGAAGTCAAAACTTACATTAGACGTCTAAGTTTCGATTTAACCTTAAAAAACTCCAAAAAATTTTGGGGCCCCATAAAATAATGGGTGGTCATGATCGGATAGTGCGATATATGTTTATATATGTTTTTTGACCTTCCGAATCCGAATCTGAAGTCAAAATGTGCATATCACGTCCAAATTTCAACCTAACCTAAACAATTTTTCAAAAATTTTTGAAATTTTGAAACTGTTTTTAATATTAAATAAGGGTATATTTGAATATGATATAAAAAAAAATTTCCCGTTGATACAAGTCCTTTTGACCGTTATTTTATCACATTTTTGAAAAATTTCATATGACTAATGATTTTTTACTTCAAAACTTTAATTTAGTAAATAAAAAACAAAAAATAAAAACGTGACTGTTCATAATTCACCAAATGCCATAATCCATGATCAAAAATTTCAAAATTTTGAAAGTTTTTCAAAAAATTTTTAGGTTAGGTTGAAATTCCGACGTGATAGGCAAGTTTTGACTTCAGATTCGGATTTGGAAGGTCGAAAAACATATAGAAACATATATCGCATGACCCGATCATGACCCCCCATTATTTTTTGGGGCTTTAAAAAATTTTCGAGTTTTTTGAGGTTACGTCGAAACTGAGACGTGCTAGGTAAATTTTGACTTCGGATTCGGGCTTAGAAGGCCAAAATACATATTAAAACATATATCGCATGCCCGGATCAGGATGCTATAACTTTTGGGGGCCATTGAAAGGATTTTCAGTTTTTTGAGGTTATGTCGAAATCCAGACGTGATGGCGAAATTCTGACGCCGGATTCGGAATCAGCGACCCAAAATTTATATGACTGCATATGCCGCATACCCAGATCATGACACTTTTTTTTTTTGTGGGGCTGTGTAATCTGTAATTTAAATTGTATTCTGTACATTTATTTCGCTACCGCTTCTTTCAGCGTCTAGTTATTTGTTTTTGTTTTTCTTCAATTTCACACTCCTACGCTCTTTCGCTCTCTCACGTTTGCTTCGCTCTCATAGTGCGCTGCTTTGTGTCAACGTAACAGTAGTTGTTGTTTTTCTATTCTCGCTTCGAGATTACTCTTTTACGTTCTCTTACTCTCACGGCTTAGTTGGCTCTCCGATTGAACTGTGTTCCTGTTACCGTTCTCTTGTGCAGCTCTCCTTCTGTAATCAGCTGCTCTCTGTAACTGTTATTTCCTAGCTTCTTTGCGTTTGTTTTTGCTTGTTGACTTCAATTTGTCTCTGTAGAATTACTTTTTGTTTTGGTGTTCCCTACTCTAGTTGAGGTATATTAATTTCCTTGAAATGGAGGCCTGTTGTGCAATCACACATAAGTATTTGGCCGATTCAAAACCGGACTTCGTCTCTTGCTGGTTATGTGACAAGGTTTTTCATGTCAAATGCGCTGGCTTAACCGTCCTTATTAAGGACAACATAAACAGCAAGTCTGGCCTTCATTGGTCTTGCGAAGCCTGTCGGGGTGAGGAACTCAAATTGAGTAATATTCTTAGGCAAACTACAATAAATTATAATTCTATAAGCTGCACTTGGCTTTTTCCAAGCTACAATCACAGTTCATTGATGTGGAAGCTAAATTTAAATCCTTTGACTTTGATGAGCCTCTGAATTACTCGCCGTCGACTTCTTCTGGCATAACTTCGCCTGGAATACGGTGCGACAATCGTTTATCACGAACTTGGAGGTGGTGTTCTAATAGCTGTAAAGTCATACATTTCTTCTGTTTTGGAATTCGTATGTGTAAAGGTGAAACTGTATCAAATTTCAATTTATATTACCTGTTCGTATATTTCCCCTTCATCTGACATATCCGTCTACTTGAACCATCTCTCATCTATCCAATCCGTTGCATCCAAACTATCTGATAGAGATTATCTACTAGTTTTTGGTGATTTTAATTTACCAGAAGTTAGTTGGTCATTTCAATCGGGTACTCTGGTGCCCTCTGTATATAATTCTTTTTTAAATGCCCGTTTTGAACTGTCTTTATACCAAATTTATAATGTTGCTAATTGTCGTGGTAGAATTCTGGATTTAGTATATTCTTCTGACTTACGACTTAACACTATCTCCAGAATTAATCCTTTATTTCATCCTGAAGATCCCTACCATCCTACGTTTGACCAAGTTCTAACTCTGCCTACTTCTGTGCAAACTGCAACTGCTCCAAGTAAAGTAAAGTCACGTTGTTTCCGTAAGATCGAATTTGTAAAACTTAATTATTTGATTTTGGAACATGATTGGTCATTCTTTTACTCAGTTTCAGATCTAAACACTTGCATCCCATTTTTTTATTCTTCCATGAATTCATTTTTCGATCAGTGTGTTCCTCTTGCTTTTCCCGTAAAATCCAACAGGCCACCTTGGTTCTCTCGTGAACTCATAAGGTTAAAAAAATTTGAAATCTCGTTATTTTAAAAAATATAAACTTACTCGCGAACCTTTTGATTTTTCACGATATATCGCTGCCAGATCAAGCTTTATTGCTCTAAATGCAAGTTGTTATAACGAGTATTTGAGACGTTGTCGTTTGCAGTTAGCTCAGAACCCTTAGCAGTTTTACAACTTCGTACGCTGCAGATGATACGCAGGCACACTGCTATCTTAAGCAGATAGGCGACAGGGTACGTTTCTCACGTACCTAAATCAACAGTGACCCTTTACTGATATGCACTGACCGTCGCTGGTAGGCATACAGACATAACAAATACTGACCGTTCGCTGATAGGCAGGCGGACTTAGTAAACATCGACCCTTCATCACTATGCATGCAGATGCACGATTTCGCACCATCTGCATGCCATAATTCAGCAGATATCATTAGACTTAGATAGTAACATTTGTCTTTTATCATGCATTTAGAACCTAAGTAAATATCTAGCTTGTAAGAAACGTGTATGTAAACCCCACAACGAAGAAAATAAAATCAGTATGAAAAGTAACTCTCACTTGACTACTCATTCTTACTCCGCAGCCCAATTTGTTTCTGTACTTATTACGGCGACCTCTGCCACATGGTTATGCACCTGGGGCAAGCAAACTTAATAATAAAAGAATAAAATACAGTATTGATATTACTCCGACGTTGAGTGATATAAATTCAATCTAAACATTTGGTGACCCCCGACTACGACCACGAGAAGTTGTTGTTCTCTTGAGAACGTAGGAGGACAGATCCAGATTTGATGTGGTAGTAGCTGTTGTAGTTGTTCTTCTAGTTGTAGTTTTTGAACTAGGTTTTAGGTAAAAAACACTAGTGATTTTCTTTTTGTGTCGTTTATTTCTGCACGGCGTGTGCTTACACTCACTGCTTGCTTAATACTAAAGAGTACAATAGGGAGAGATCTTAACTATGCTTAACTAGGAACAGTGGCAGAGGGGAAAGCTTGCATTGAGTGAAAGCTTCGCTTAAACGGGAAGCTTGTGTTCGAAGCGTGAGCTTTAAATTAACCCATTGGTTATCACGTCAATACGAACATCCCGCCGCCCTTGCATTGTATGCAATTTTAAAATTCATATTGACAATTCAGATACATTCAATTCAGCTACTTAGTAGTAAAAACTAGGATTACTTTTAACATTATGAGCTACAAGTGCCCGACAAGGTCCAACCAAATACTGTGCGTAGCGCCACTGGCCCGCCAGCTCTGTTTGCATGGAAGCCTTCCCTAGCGATGTCGGAATATACATCTGCTCCTAGGACAATGGAAATGGAGGACGGCTTGTGGAAGTTGTCGTCAGCCAGAACGAGGCTTTCAAAACGCTCCCTGACAACTGGATTGACGACTGTGAGTGGTGTACGGATTCTCAGAGGATGCTCATGCTTCAATATCGCATCCAATCGGAACCCATCAGAAGCCTTGGACCGGATGACTGCTGTACACACCGCTTCCTGTCCAATATTCAGGCTTGGTAAGCGCATTGCAGACGCAAAGGATGCGTCGATCAATGACACTGGCGCACACGGGTCAATTAGTGCGCGCGTCTCGGCCACAGTGTTTCCATTGTCAATCAGAATGATCGCTGTGGGTAGCAATTTGGGATTGCGGTGGTCCAGCAGCGTGGTCAGAGATGGCGATTGGATCTGGGTTGCTGATTGAATGGGAGTGGAGCGTCGACGGACTTTCTCATGGAAGTGAAGAAGAGTGTGAATGATATGATGACAAATGCGACATTTGTCTCTACTTCAGCACGTCCCTTCCGAGTGTTCGTGAGCCAAACAATTGGCACAGTATTTGTTGATGAGGACAGCTCTCAGTCGTTTTTCGGCATTGAGCCGCAAAAACGATCTACATTTTCGCAGGGGGTGAATACCTCGGCAGACTCTGCATCGGAAGCAATTAGTTCCTCGACTGCGCTCGACACGATTGTTAAAGCGTGGAGACATGTTTTATAATGAAGGATGAGTGATGGCTGTATGGAAGAAGATAAAACGAAAAGAAACAATAAAATAATTAGATGTGTTTGTATGAAAATTTATTTTCGTTTTTCGCAGTTGGATCATTGAAAGATGAAAGGAGCTCATCTTGGAGTGGAAGAAGTATTAATTTGGTGATGGGGCGTTTGATGACGCCTCTAGAAGTGAGAAGTTCTACAACTCGGACTCGATCATCAGCTCCTGGATATGTTTGTTGAATGCGACCAAGACGCCATTCGTTAATAGGAAGGTTGTCTTCTTTAACAACAACTAAATCGTTTACTTCAAGGTTTTTCTTTGGACTTTGCCATTTATTACGCTTATGTAATTTCTTTAAATATTCGTGTTTCCAACGAACACAGAATTGTTGTTGGATTGCTTTGAGCCGTTGCCAGCGATTGATGATAGAAGATGACTTCTCGTTAATCTCAGGTTCGGCTATAGATAATAAAGGACCTCCAATGAGAAAATGGCCAGGAGTTAGGGCTAATGGATCCGTTGGATCTTCAGGTATCGATGAAATTGGTCTCGAATTAAGGCATGCTTCAATTTTGGATAGTAGGGTAGCAAATTCTTCGAAAGTATACTTAGCAAAAGAAGTAGATTTATAGAATAAGGCCTTACAACTTTTGACTCCTGCTTCCCAAAGTCCTCTTTAAATATTCGTGTTTCCAACGAACACAGAATTGTTGTTGGATTGCTTTGAGCCGTTGCCAGCGATTGATGATAGAAGATGACTTCTCGTTAATCTCAGGTTCGGCTATAGATAATAAAGGACCTCCAATGAGAAAATGGCCAGGAGTTAGGGCTAATGGATCCGTTGGATCTTCAGGTATCGATGAAATTGGTCTCGAATTAAGGCATGCTTCAATTTTGGATAGTAGGGTAGCAAATTCTTCGAAAGTATACTTAGCAAAAGAAGTAGATTTATAGAATAAGGCCTTACAACTTTTGACTCCTGCTTCCCAAAGTCCTCCCATATGAGGAGCGCCTGGGGGTATAAAATGCCAAGTGAGAGGTTGATGGACAAATTTTGAAATTATATGATCCTTTGCAGCGTGGAGAAACTCATCATTGAGAGCTCTCGCAGGGCCAACAAAATTTTTTCCGTTGTCGGAATGTACTTGCAATGGACAGCCTCGTCTGGATACAAAGCGAGTAAAAGCTGCAAGAAACGCATCGGTGGTCAGATCAGTAGTTGGTTCCAAATGGATGGCCTAGGTACAAAAGCAGACGAATACGCAAATATATCCTTTGGAAATGCGGCATGCACGACCAATAATGCTTTTTATTTCAAATGGCCCAGCAAAATCAATACCTGTATAGGTAAACGGTCTGGAAAAAGTGGTCCGATGAATGGGTAAATCGCCCATAAGCTGAGATTGAATTCTCTTTTTGTGGATAGCGCAGACCTTACAGGAATTAATTATGCCCTTTACTAAATTCCGAAGTTTTGGAATCCAATATTTGGACCTTATAAGTCGAACAAGGAGTTGATTCCCTCCGTGAAGTGCAATACGATGCGAGAAACGAACTAATAGCCTTGTAAGGTTGCTAGAATACGGTAGGAGAATTGGATGACGCTCATCATAGTTCAAATCTGATGACGAGTGAATTCGACCACATGCTCTAAGGATTCCGTTGCTGTCAATAAAGGGATTCAGATTGAGTAAAGAACTGGATGGAGGAATAGGTTTCTGTCGAAGGAGACATTCGTACTCAATCGAGTAATGCAAGCGCTGAGTTCTTTTGGTAAGGTGTTGGAGAGTATTGTTTATTTCTAAAGCACCCAATTGACTTGAAAAGGGTTGATGAGCTTTCTAAGACCTTGTACTAAAACGTAGTACATAGGCTAAAACTCGCAATGCTCGTCCCAAGTCGGAAAATCGTTCCAGAAGATCGATATTTGAGGTCATATTAGTGACAATATGTGCTTTGATGGATCGTTGTTCCGGAATTATGTCCAACGGTGACTGATTTGAGATCCTCCATTGGTTTTTCGGTGTCCTTAGCCATTTTGGCCCATGCCACCATAAGTCACTGGATACTAATTCTTGGGAGACCATGCCACGACTTGTCAAATCAGCAGGATTATCTTCAGATTGAACGTGATGCCATTGTGTAGGAGAAGTAGATTGAACAATCTTTGACACTCGATTAGCCACGAAGGTTGTCCATGTACAGGGTGGCTTACTTAGCCAGGCCAGTACGATCGTCGAATCTGTCCAACAGAATAGTTCATATGATTCCAGAGGCAATTGAGGAAGGCAGGCTGCAATAAGTTCTGTAAGAAGTACAGCTCCACATAACTCAAGTCGGGGTAAGGATATTGTCTTTACAGGCGCAACACGCGACTTTGCTGTAAGGAGATGGCATGAAATATCGTTCTTGTGTTTGATCCGAACGTAAATTGCTGCACCGTAAGCACGTTGAGAAACATCACAAAACCCGTGCAATTGGATTTCTGTTTGTGGACTAAAACCTAACCATCGGGGAATCCGTATGTCACCCAGGTGGTTATAGCTACCAAGGAAGTCACGCCATTTTTGGAGAAGATCGTTCGGCAGGCAGTCATCCCAATGCAGATCCTGTATCCACAGTTGCTGCATGAACATTTTGGCTTGCACAACAAAGGGAGAGAGCCACCCTGCTGGGTCGTAAGTTTTGCAATATGGGCTAATACTTCCCGTTTTGAGTATGTTGGTTGGTAAGCGATGGGAGGAATAACAAAATAAAATTCATCCGACGTTGCTTTCCATCGAATGCCTAGAGTTTTTGCCGTGCTGACTTCTTCAATGTCCAAAAAATCGCCATGTAGATGATCGTTTGGAACTTGTTCTAGCACTGCTTTCTTGTTAGAGGTCCATTTGCGTAATGGGAAACCTGCTGAACTAAGCGCATTATGAAGTTCAGAAATCATTGAAATTGCAACTGCTTCAGAATGTGCACCTGCTAATATGTCATCGACATACATATAGGATCGTATAATATCGGATGCTAAAGGACTTTTATATTGGATCAGGTTCGCCAGTTGTTGAAGAACACGGATTGCCAAAAATGGTGCGCAATTGACTCCGAAGGTTACCGTTTGTAATTCATAATCACAAATTACACCTTCTTGGTTACGGAACAGGATTCTTTGGTAGGGAGTGTGTGAAGGATTAACTTGAATCTGCCGATACATTTTTGTTATATCGGCATTAAACACTATTTTGAAGAACCGCCACTTTAACAGTTGCAAGGTTAAATCGGACTGAAGCACAGGACCTGGATACAAGGTATCGTTGAGACTAACCCCATTTGTCGATTTACTGGAAGCATTAAAAACAACGCGGACCTTTGTTGTAGTGCTGTCTGGCTTGAAGACAGCATGATGAGGCAAATAGAAATTAGGAGAGTGGTTGTTAGGAGTGACTTGCCGCATATGGTTTAAATCAATGTATTCCTGAATGATGGAATCGTACTCTTTTTTAAGTTCAGGGTTTTTATTAAGTCGTGATTCATTTTTTAAAAATTGTGACAATGCAATAGATCTGGAATGACCTATGTTAATATTCTGTGGATCTCGAAATGGCAGTGATACTACATATCTTCCAGATTTATCTCGATGTGTTGTTTGTTGAAAGTATTCTTCGCAATAAGCATCATTTTCCGTTGTTGGCTGGACAGGAATATCCTCCACCTCCCAAAATTTTGTGAGAAGCTTGTCGAGGGGCTCTTCATGCAAGTACTCTACTTGCGTTGAGTAGGAAGCGATGGATGTAGATGGTGTGCTTGGCACTGGACCAGATATTATCCATCCGAAAACTGTCTCTTGACCCAAAAGAGTTCCACATATTTTTGATTTTACGCCACTTAAAAGTGTATGTTTGGCATATTTCTTAATTTAGACCTTGGAATGGTGTTGGATGGCAACCTTCCTGCCAATTTCGATAATACGTATGCTGATGCATCGATTTGCATTCGTGGTCGTGAAGGAGAGGATATATGAACTTGACACAGTTTCTGTGTAGGAGACGATACGTTATTAATGCCCGATATTTTTGCTTGGACTGATTGGAAAGGCAATTTGATCAAGTTAAAAAGTCTTTCTGAGATGAACGACCCTTCTGATCCTGAATCAATTAAAGCTCTGGCAGGATACATAATGCCCTTGTGTTGGATGTTTACAATGGCAGTTCCTAACAGTACTTCACGTTGTTGCGAAACGAGATAGCTCTGAAATTCTTCGCTGGTGGTAGGAGTGGACTGTTTTGTTTGGGCAACATGTGCATTGGTTACTGTATTTGACCTTGGATTATTTGTAGAAGACTCGCTTCGATGTAGGAGACTGTTATGACGTCCTTTACACGTAAAACAGTTGTGAGAGCTGGGACAATCTCTCAGCTGATGCCCTCTGGCGAAGCAATTGAGACAAAGTTTTTTCTGTTTTCTGTATGCCTCTCTTTGAGACTCTTTCATTTGTAGAAAATGAGGACATAAGCGGATCGGATGATTTTCATTAGAGCAAAGGTCACATGTTCTGACCTTAGCATTGACTTTGGATTCGAAAGAATTTAATTTTGTCGTCGTAGACTGACCTTTTGGTTGCTTTGGATGGGAGGATGTAGAGGCGGAGGTTCTCACATCCTCGATTGCCTCTAACGTTCGGTAACGTTCGCTAAGGAAAGTATTCATATCCTCCCAGGAGGGTATTTCAACCTTGTTAGCTAAGGACTGTTCCCATAATGATAAAGTCAGTTTGGGCAGTTTTGACGAACAGAGGTAAACTAACAAACAATCCCAATTTTTTGTGGATATCTTGGAATGCTCTAATGCAATCAAACAATTTTGGATTGTGCTCTGGAGCTCTTTTAAGGCAGAACCAGACTCATGGTTAACAATGGATAGATTGAACAAAATTTTTAGTTGACTGTTGACCAGAAGACGTTTATTTTCGAAGCGTTCTTGTAGTGCATTCCAAGCGGAAGCGAAACCATCATTTGTGAGGGGGAACTTAGCTACAATGGAATTAGCTTCTCCACTTGTCTTAGAGTTTAAATGAAATAGTTTTTCTACTGGAGATAATCTTTGATTATTAACGTAGATAGCTGTGAACAAGTCACGGAAAGTCGGCCACTTTAGATAATCGCCTTTAAAGATCTCGGTATCACACGGTGGAAGGTTACAGCCACGAGGGGTAGTAGACAAGACTGGTGATTGCGTAAACGTAGTATTTATGGATGATGCGCGTTCGACAAGTTCACCCAGTTGTCCGCACATCGCTCATACACTGAGTAACAATAATCATATTTCGATTGCATGGTAATTCTGTCGTCTGGATTTGCACTTTCATCTGCCAGTGCATTTGAACAGCGTTCATATGCAGTTTCAACTTTTTCCCATAAGGATCGAACTTGTTCTAATCTAACCTTATGAGTGTACAACGAGACATCAGGGGATATAGTTATCTTTGATTCGAATTGACTTAGCTTGTCAGTGACAGTAACGAATTCGCACAACGCCATTTTCTGGAGCAATGAAGTTTCTTTTGCTGCAGATCTTGTAATTGGTAGATTTTGGATTGTAGACTTAGGCACGCGAGTTGGCAAAGGTTTCGAGGTAGTAGGAGTGGAGGCTTTTCTCAAGATTGGCGAAATACCGGTTTCTAATTTTGGATTAGGAAGCGAATTAGATCGTGTATGTCTAATGGTTGGTACGGAAAGTCGAACTGCTGAAGCCTTGCTGGAATCAATAGGCATAGCAGCCTGTTCTTTTATTTTGTATGAGCGATCTTAGAAATGCTGTAAAATTAAAAAACAATATCAAAGAGTAAATGATATTACAAGTAGGATATGCTTTTTTTTTTAAATTTAAAGAAAGGAAAAAAAAATAATATTATTTTTCAAATGGGATATACCCCACAAAAAACTTTTAAATCTTAAAGGGTATACGTTAGTTAAGGATATTATAAATCGGAAAGACCTTCAAAAATAAAAAAAAATATTTTTAATAATTCTTCAGTCGGATATTCCCCAAGAATAATTTTTAATTTGTAAAGGGTATTCGTTCCCTTGCTGAAAAGTGCAGCTCCAACGCACGTAAGTACCGTAATACCGGTGTTTATCTGGCGGCACTTATGTATTAAGTTCACTGTTGATTGGAAATCCGTTACTTTATATGGTATTAATGCTCTATCATATACATATAAAATACAAATTGGATGTGCTTTTCAAAATTAAAGAACAAATATTTGTTATGTTTTTGAAGTTGGATATACGAGGGTCGTTTGATAAGTCCGTGACTTTTTGAATAAAATATATTTTTTTCGTCAAAGAAGCGTTTTATTTCTCAACATAATCTCCTTTTAGCTCTATACATTTAGTCCAGCGTTTTTCCAATTTTTTTTATTCCTTCCAAATAATAGGTTTTCTCAAGGCCCTCAAAATAGTCGTTTGTTTCTGTGATGACCCGAATCTCTTACCGCCGAGCCATTTCTTCATGTTTGGAAACAAAAAATAGTCACAGGGGGCTAAATCTGGAGAATATGCTGGATGGGGTAGCAGTTCGTAGCCCAATTTATGAAATTTTGCCATGCTGACACGAAATTCACTTTTTTCCCATTTTCGTTAAAATTCACGAGATCGTCTGCTTTCAATGCCTATAAAACGCAAACCAAAAAACGCAGCTTTCTCAAAATTTTACAGTCAGCTGTTAATCGATAACTGCTGACAGGAGCAGTGTTGTATTTAGAGCAGGTGCGCGGCAAATACAAAAAGTCACGGACTTATCAAACGACCCTCGTACCCCATAAAACCACTTTACTTTTTAAAGGGTATACGTTCCCTTGGCAAATGCAGCTTCAGCGCATATAAGCACCGCAATTTTCATCAAGCGCTGCTGATCTAGCGGCGCTTATGTATAAAGTTCACTTAAGGTTCACGCTTGATCATATGTTAAGGAAACACATATGTAACATCTAACATTTGCAGCTTTGATGTCTCAGCAATGTAAATGTATATGTGTTGGATTTACGTGTATATGCAGGGCACTTGTATGTTAGAGGAACAGAATTGTATGTACTCGTATGTATGTACATACATAACCGAAATTTTCGCCAAGCGCTACTGATCTAGCGGCGCTTATGTATAAAGTTCACTGAAGGGTGTGTATATATGTATGTGAAGCACTTGTATGTATGTAGGTTTTTACTTATCTGGGTCTATCAAAACGAAGTGGTGGTGAGTTCTCCGGCTCGAAGGACCAAAATGTTCTCTTGAGAACGAAGGAGGACAGATCCAGATTTGATGTGGTAGTAGCTGTTGTAGTTGTTCTTGTAGTTGTAGTTTTTGAACTAGGTTTTAGGTATAAAACACTAGTGATTTTCTTTTTGTGTCGTTTATTTCTGCACGGCGTGTGCTTACACTCACTGCTTGCTTAATACTAAAGAGTACAATAGGGAGAGATCTTAACTATGCTTAACTAGGAACAGTGGCAGAGGGGAAAGCTTGCATTGAGTGAAAGCTTCGCTTAAACGGGAAGCTTGTGTGAAGCTTGAGCTTAAATTAACCGATTGGTTAGCACGTCAATACGAGCAGTTGTCAACCATTAACCCTTTGGTTATCACTTCAATACGAACAGTTGTCAACCAGGCGACAAAGGCTTAATAACCTCTGACTCTGGAATTATAGAAGTTGTCAACTAGGCGACTAGAACTTCAGGATCACGACGTTGGACCAAAGAAGTTGTCAACCGGGCGACAAACTCATAAAAAAAAAAAATTTGTTTTAATTTATACTGTTAGAAAGAACACGGTGTGAGTCGAGGCACATCAGAAAAAATACCTCTTAAAGTTCTGACAACAGCTAATAAATTAACAAGTAAGAAAAGCAACAGTCGCGCGGCACGCGACTGTCGGATACCCTTCGACATATGTATGTTACCGTAAAAAGTATCTTACTGTATGATACTCTACTATAATAGAGACAATAAATTGCTTTGGTACTACATTAAATAACATGCTTATCTCATCTATTTTCGCCGCTCGAATTCGCTACTTATTATGTATACATATATAATAAAAATTAATTTATTTATATGTATACATGATTAGTACCCAGGGAACACCACGGGGAGGCCATTAAAATTATAAAGGGGTCAACAAAAGAAGATTTTGCAGACCTACGAGTCGACTTGAGCTGACTTAAACCAGCTCCACGTTCCCCAAAAAAATAAAAAGTTTAAACCTGTTTTCTTCATATGCAGGAAAATACAAGAAATTAAAATAATTGAAAATACGAAAAATAAAAACAAAATATCAAAGAAATTATTTTAAATCCATATCATGGATTCAACTTAAACTTATGAACTCAATCTACTTATTTATATTATGAATATATACATGCCTACCTAACCGTGCTCCTAATTCCAAACACCCTTAAACTGTAAAACGCTAAAACTAACTGCCTAACCACTGAACTAATCAACATTTTGCTCACATATGCTATCCTGTAGGCTGACTGAAATACCATTGTGATGGCTATGAACTACCTCAAATGTCCTAGCACTAATACTTTCATTACTTATATTTGAAAACGCCCGATCAATATGTGTATCCATATTGGTAGTGGACGTTTTCAAATCTAACATACTCCTAAATCCTTTGCTAATCAAAGAATTATATATGCTCCTACACCTATTGAAGGTTTTAAGACATAGGTTAAAGTCTCCTAACACTATTAATCTATCACCTAATTCCCCTTACTGAGTAAATTGCCGAAATAATTCCTCAAATTCGGTTTTAAACACGGACAGAGAATAGTCTGGACTTTTATATATTACTAGGAAACTTGTGGCGTTGTACCTAAATATGCCAAACTCAAACACAAGTGAACCAATAGTTTTTCTACCGCTAAAAGTATGGGAAACTCTACCTACAAGGTCATTCTTTATGTATACTATAATAGCTGTTAAAGATCTTATAGATTTAAGTTGCACTGCAATTGTGAACCCAGGTATCTCAACATTTTCGTTTGAAATGGAAGTCTCCACGAAGCATAATATTGATGACTGAAGCATCAACCTGTCCGATCGAATATCTTCGAGATGCGTAATCAGGCTCTGAGTATTATGGAAGAAAATGTTGAGGGCAGAACTGTGTACTAAATAATCGTAATGAGTACGTAATAGTTTTTCAGTCCGCAATTTCTCTAATTGAGCTTTTACTTTATCATTACTCTGAGGAGGCTTAGGAGGAACAAAGTTCCCAATGATGAACAATCCTGAAGCAGTAGTTGCTCTACTGCAAGCCACGTATAATGCAGCACGCTGCATTCTGGAATTACGAGGGTCGTTTGATAAGTCCGTGACTTTTTGTATTTGCCGCGCACCTGCTCTAAATACAACACTGCTCCTGTCAGCAGTTATCGATTAACAGCTGACTGTAAAATTTTGAGAAAGCTGCGTTTTTTGGTTTGCGTTTTATAGGCATTGAAAGCAGACGATCTCGTGAATTTTAACGAAAATGGAAAAAAGTGAATTTCGTGTCAGCATGGCAAAATTTCATAAATTGGGCTACGAACTGCTACCCCATCCAGCATATTCTCCAGATTTAGCCCCCTGTGACTATTTTTTGTTTCCAAACATGAAGAAATGGCTCGGCGGTAAGAGATTCGGGTCATCACAGAAACAAACGACTATTTTGAGGGCCATGAGAAAACCTATTATTTGGAAGGAATAAAAAAATTGGAAAAACGCTGGACTAAATGTATAGAGCTAAAAGGAGATTATGTTGAGAAATAAAACGCTTCTTTGACGAAAAAAATATATTTTATTCAAAAAGTCACGGACTTATCAAACGACCCTCGTAGCATGAACTACCACTGTGCTATACGTAGCTCCCTGACTTTTGTGAATAGTGATGCCTTCAGCAGGCACAATGGGAAACTGCCTACGGTCAATATTAACTTGTGCGTTATTTGAATATTGAAAACTGCGAACAATTTTCTGAATTGGAGTCCACAAAGGTTCTGTACGATGTGTACACTTGGAACGCGCAATTTCTCCTACACTTGGTTCTGAGAATTTCATCCATAAAATGTTGGGAGTGTTGGATGCATTAAAATCTATTTGCATCAACACCCCTGATGCCCCGTTTACTAACCCATCTAACTTTTTAAAGTTGTGAAATAACTTGTCAGTTCTACAACCTCTTCTATCAAAATTCCTAAGCTCTGACCTAACTATGGTTGTAAAGCTTTCCTCACATTTTCGTTTAATGCCTGCAAATATTGTAGGAAAAGCCAGCTCCTCTGAATCATAATCTGTTATCATGTCCAGAGGTCGCTGCCCCTCCCCTGGTGCTATGGCAATTCTCGGAATATCCAAGTTTTCAACAGGGACATTCTCCATGAAGGTTTCTTGACCTCCTGGATTTAAATCTACTTCATCTTCTGCTTGAGCAGCTCTCTCTAACATTTGTGACACAATGTCCCTGTCGTCTGCTGACGCAACAAAAGGTATAGTCTCAGCATAGTAAGAAGACAACCACTGTTCATTGACAGTTACTTGGTGCTTCCTATAGAGCTCAGTGTTGACTAAATACCGAATTGCATCAGTAACTTTTGAGGGCCTAATGGTTTCAGCCATAAAATTATGGTTATACTCCATCTTACGCTTAAGATAAATCTGCACTACTTCGGCTTCATTAAATGCCCTTCGAAGGGAAGTTACAACATTTGCAACTGGAATTGGCACATTGATCACAGCTCCTTTAATGGCACTTTGGCGTCCATATCCAAGCGACTTTATGATCATGAAAGGAAGACGGGGAGATATCAACCTTTCTTCTAAAGGCGTTAAGCCTTTTAAGCATTCTGGAAGCTCCGGAAAATCTAGGCCATTTGTAATGGAAGCCTTTGGTTTTTTTCCTGACTTGATACTGCGGCTGCAGGTTTTGCAAAAGCTAAACTTATTGCTGTGAGATGGAAATAAAGAGGAAAGATACAATATATCTGAACAGTCTGCCTCACTACACTTTTCCTCTATTTTCTCACGGGAGATTTTGTCCACTTGATGTGGAAACCACAAGCCCTTGCAATATATGCAAACCTGATCGGGTCCCTGTTTGACTGTCTTGTTGAAACTGGCTATTAGGCATTCTAAAATAGTTCTAACCTGTGATTCTCTATCTTCAGAAAAGGTATTCGCACGTCCTACTCTATTCTTCGACGCATTTCTCCTATTTTCTGCTGATCTGTTACTGCTATCACTTCTATATTGGCTTACTCTTTGCGACAAACTTCTGTTTGCATCAAAGGCAGCCTGTCTCGCTCTAATGCGAGCACTTCTTCTTGCAGCTGTATCTCTAGCCTGTTCAATAATCCTCCGAAGTGGATTATCCCTAATCTGCGATCGTCGAGTCCTATCTCTTGCTCTCTCTAAAATTCTGGACTCTATGTCTTCGCGTTGACTAGCGCGCCTAATATTGTCTTGTTCACGTTCGTTTGCCCTGTAGAGAGGGTCTTGTCGACGTCTTGAACGACGCGAAGTATTTCCAATTTGCTCCTGTTGTCTAAAAGTAGAATTCCTGCGATGAGAAGAACGTCGAGCATTAAACTGTTCACGTTCGTTTTCCCTATAAACAGGGTCCTGTCTGCGCCTCGATCGACGCGAAGTATCTTCTATTTGCTCTTCCTCTCTAAACGCCGAGTTTCTTCGACGAGAAGAGCGTCGAGCATTGAACTGTTCACGTTCGTTTTCCCTATAAACAGGGTCCTGTCTGAGCCTCGATCGACGCGAAGTATCTTCTATTTGCTCTTCCTCTCTAAACGCCGAGTTTCTTCGACGAGAAGAGCGTCGAGCATTGAACTGTTCACGTTCGTTTTCCCTATAAACAGGGTCCTGTCTGCGCCTCGATCGACGCGAAGTATCTTCTATTTGCTCTTCCTCTCTAAAATCCGGGTTTCTTCGGCGGGAAGAGCGTTGAGCATTAAACAGGACTCGTTCGTTTTCCCTGTTAGCAGGGTCTGCTCTACGAAGTTGTTTACGCAGTCGGTCTGCTGCCCTGTCAGTTTCTGATCTATCAGCATGCAGTCTTCGCTGCCTTTGTGAAGCTCGCTCCTGTTCAACATACTCTAAATTTGACCTATTAACCTGGTTTGAATTCTACGTCTCTGAGACCTACTTGTAACTGTGCTCCTATTGAGCCTTGGCATTTTAGAAAAAATGATCAAATCTAAATAAAATATGATTAAATGTGATAAACTTAAAAATTTAATGTTAATAAATTAATAATAAAATATCTGTGTTAAAAAATTAATAATAAAATATATATGTTAATAAATTAAAGAAAAGAAAAGAAACTTAATGTGTAACTTGTGTAATATAAATCCGTTGCAGCAAACGATTAATTTAACCGAAATCGCGAACCGATAATTATAAAGAAACGACCACACTGTGAAATAGTCATCGATGCAAAAATACGTACAATGTAACGTATTTTGCCCGAACACTAACACAAGCACAAAGTTCCTATTAACACAAACACACGCGGTTGAAATATCGTACTTATAAAAATATAACAAGCAAAATCAATAATAAATTTGACTTGTATTATTCACTCAAGGTGTATTACTTGTTACGGACTGCTTTTTTGTCGATAGGGCCGTGCCGACTAGCTCAGAGCACTAGGGGAGGGGTTCTTCCTCCAGCCCTGCAGTCCGCACAAAATACCGATAGTCATCGGCATTTACACAAAAGACGCATCACTGACAAAAGGTAAACAAACCAAAAACGAACATAAAACACGCAATTTTAACATATTTTATAACGTTTTCAATGTGTTCACAGCTACAACTCTACTCTACAATTACAAAGGACAACAACAACAGCCATTGGTGACAGCCAAGTCACCGCGCACCCGCCCAGCCATGTGATGCTCCTGCTCAGGAGTTTCGGTGCATCACCCAAGTCGGCGAATCCCTTCCTGGCCAACTAAGGCCGCCCCATCTCCCCTAAAAATGGTAAATTAGTGATTCACATCAATATCTATACATTTATTTTCCATTTCCTGATCCTCCTATCATCTTCCTATTCAACAAAAACCTAACACAAAACTTACACTAATGACAATTATGGAAATTAAAGCTAATGGGACATATCTTTGTTATTTAAAACTAATGGGACATATTTTATATTTTCAGGTCACGTGGATTGGAGATTAGGCCTGACTGGCGAATTGGCTCCGGATGGAAATTTGGCCCGGATGGAAAATTTGGCCTGCAGGCAGGATGTGGCCTGCAGGCCGCGGAGATATGACTCGAAGGGCAGATCTCTGCAGTGCCGATGTTGTCGACGCAGACAGTTGATCGTGCCGCGCAGAAACTGGCTGCGTGAAACGAGATTCGGCAGGCTGAATCTTATGCCTTGGCGAATCTCCAAGGAACGGACTCATCGGGCTCAGGTATGTCTTCAGATGGGTCGGTGGGAATCTGCGTCTGCACACACACAAAATTACAAATAATTAAATAAATATCTTAACCACAAATCTAACCACGCACTTATTTTTGCAGTGTTTTACTGCTCTGACCGCTCGTTTGACTCTAACTGTCGTTCGAAAAGAGTTGCAGGTGGTCGCATTGGCCTGGGCATTCGGGCATCTGCCAACGGTTAAACGGCGCTCTCTCAAACGGGAACCACGGGTCGGCGACCGATCTGGCTGTTAACAGATGGTGCAGATCCGCAGCCCTGCCTGGGTTCGCACTGCTTGTTCCATTAGCAGATGTTATGCGTACCAGGGCAGCTGTGTTCATCGATATATGTCTATCGAAACTCGGATTGAAAACAACCGACTCGCAGAATGCAACATACTGTACACTTTAACCACTAAGCACTGAACACATAGAGAACTCAAACAGGGGGTAAATCTGTTCTTGCCAGTTTTTGAATCCTAGTACCCCACAGACTTCGGCTGCACGCTCGGCTGGGAACTTCGATGTTCGGATGGGAACTTCGTTCAGTGCTTAGTGCTTTAACTTATTAAAATAAAACGTTATAATTAATATAAATCGACAATCGGGAATCGACGACGATAGCAATAACACCGACTACGCCAATTGCAAGCTGCAAACTGATTATTTGCATGACAGAGCTGTCCACTTATTGCAAAATAATGATAATTGAAAATCGTATTTTTTATCGAGCGTTTTATTAATCCAATTTCTAATTAAAAGTTGCAAACGATGATAAATTGTTAGTAAATGCTTTTTCCAAAAAATTGATTTAATAATTGTGAGCAACTGCGACATTGGTATTTGCAGTTTTCGAAGTTTGTGACGCAATGATGCGATTTGGTGTTTTGTGATGTCATGCGTTTCGGTCGAAACACTTTTTACTTTAACCATGCACGCATTTTTCCTAAACTGCGCGCGCATTCTTGCGTATGCAATGCACCCCTGTCTTTGCATATGTTTTGTATCCCTGTTGGTTAAATTTTCATATATTGAAGTAATATATACAAATCTGTTTTTGCACCCGTTACACATAGTGAAGTTGGGTATTATATCTTCATGCCAACCGATAATATGTGTAAAAGGCAAAACGCAATGTATCCAACCCAATATAGTACATACAAATATATTTGTATATATATAAATATATTAATATAAATATAATATATATAAATATATATATATAAATATATACTTTAGTCTTTAAATATATTTATATGCATATGTACATATATATACTATATATATGTACGTATGTAGTGCAAAGTTGCTTGCAAATTACAATTTCAATATTAAGCTTAGTGGTTTTATTTTAAATTCCAACTCTGCCGACGGATATAAGAGTGATGCAGTGGTTAAGTGAAATGCGTCGCAGTCTCTGAGGCAACTTGTGCGGAGTTCGAATGACGGCGCGGTCGAAATCCAAATGAAATGAGTTAAGTAAATTTTTGTCACCATTACTTTGTTTATAAAATAAGTAAAAGTTAATAGATATTAATATTATTTTTATGCATACTCTAATTTTTTTATCCGCAAAATATTAGGAATGCTATCATAAATTTTATCGAAGTGACGCTGCTTATGGCTTCGTCACAATCGACAAAGCGGTAATACGAAAGAATGCATTAAACAAACTGACGACCGTTTGTTTAGAATAGGAAGATAAGGAAAACGCTTACTAGCGGCTGTATGTTTAGATAAAGGAGATGGACAATAGCGTTGAGT
>JAEIFO010000286.1:0-15472 GCA_018903695.1 Zaprionus gabonicus | reverse complement strand
TATTTACATACATACATATGTATACTATTTACAGCCGAAAAGATATACATATGTACATATGTAGTGCAAAGTTGCTTTAAATTTGAACTCTGCCGACGAGTATAAGAGTTATGCAGTGGTTAAGTGAAATGCGGCGTGGTCTCTTAGACAACTTGTGCGGAGTTCGAATGACGGCGCGGTCGAAATCCAAATAAATTAAGTAAACTTTTTTGTCTCCATTACTTTTTTTTATAAAATAAGCAAAAGTTAATAGATTTTAATATTATTTATGCATACTCTAATTTTTTTATCCGCAATATATTAAGAACGCTATCATAAATTTTGACAAAGTGACGCTGCTTATGGCTTCGTCACAGCTTATTTATATGCGTCTGTGTATGAATACGTGTATATGCGTGTATTATTTCATTGGTCAAGCACAAATGTATGTATGTGTGTGTGTGCGTTTGAATGCAAAAAATGCGTGTGCGCTCGCATTCTCTGTCCTTTTCTTTCCTACATGAGCATTGCAATGACGTCACAGCTTGCTGGTCTGTATACAAAATCAAAGCGAACAAGGTTTTTGTTTAATAACTTCTGTGTTTGTTGTCCGATCGGATTGGAATTTTGACGTTATGTTGGTATTATAATTAGCTAAGTACAGTCTTACTCAGAATGTTGTAACTCTTATATGTCGCTCGCAAATCAGCTTAAGATGAAATTATTGATTTGCGTGGGCGGGGGGGGTGGCACCCAACATTTGAAATAAACTTCACCTGTCCCGGAACAGAAACCTTCATGCCAAATTTGGTGTCTCTAGCTTTTATAATAGCTGAGATCTGTGTGTTCATCTGGACATCCAGACATCCAGACATCCGGACAGACAGACAGACATGGCTAAATCGACTTGGCTAGTGATCCTGAGCAAGAATATATATACTTTGTTGGGTCTCCCACGCCTCCTTCTGCCTGTTACATACATTTGCACAAAGTTAGTATACCCTTTTCTGACCATTTTCAATGGTCGAAGGTTATAAATAGCAAGCTAATGATGACTTAAGTTCGTCTGATCGGAAAATGAATGAAGGATATATAATGCCATCATTCTCCATCAAATAATTCTTGATAGCAGGCATTAGCTCTAGTAAGCCTAGAAGCAATGTGATTTGTGTAAGTCAATTTTTTTGGAATTCATTCTTTGGCAAATGCTAATGACTGACCAGCATAAAGCTTACACATCAGCATGCTCAAGGGTAGTACAACGTAAAGTAATTTTTTACCATATAACCCTTACTTATTATAGCCTTTACCTAGGAAATCATTATATTTTTCATTAAATATAGAGCCAGGATAAACGGTTATTTAAGACAGGATATATGATGCCATATCCAATAGGAATATAATTTCAAACAAGTAAGAAAAGCAACAGTCGAGCGGCACGCGATTGTGGGATACCCTTCGACATATGTATGTTACCGTAAAAACTATCTTACTGTATGATACTCTACTATAATTGATACAATAAATGGCTTGTGTACTACATTAAATAACATGCTTATCTTATCTATTTTCGCCGCTCGAATTCGCTACTTATTATGTATACATATATAATAAAAATTAATTTAATTATATGTATATATGATTAGTACCCAGGGAACACCACGGGGAGGCCATTAAAATTATAATGGGGTCAACAAAAGAACATTTTGCAGACCTACGAGTCGACTTGAGCTGAAAAGTTTAAACCTGCTTTCTTCATCTGCAGGAAAATACAATAAATTAAAATAATTGAAAATAAGAAAAATAAAAACAAAATATCAAAGAAATTATTTTAAATCCATTTCATGAATTAAACTTAAACTTAGGAACTTAAACTACTTACTATACTAATAATATATACATGGATATTTACATTTTGCCTACCTAACCGTGCTCCTAATTCCAAACATCCTTAAAGTGTAAAACGCTAAAACTACCTGCCTAACCACTAAACTAATCAACATTTTGCTCACATATGCTATCCTGTAGGCTGACTGAAATACCATTGTGATGGTTATGAACTACCTCAAATGTCCTAGCACTAATACTTTCATTACTTATATTTGAAAACGCCCAATCAATATGTGTATCCATATTGGTAGTGGACGTTTTCAAGTCTAACAAACTCCGTAATCCGTTGCTAATCAAAGAATTGTATATGCTCCTACACCTATTGAAGGTTTTAAGACATAAGTTAAAGCCTCCTAACACTATCTATCACCTAATTCCTCTAATTGAGTAAATTGCCGAAATAATTCTTCAAATTCGGTTTTAAACACGGACAGAGAATAGTCTGGACTTTTATATATTACTAGGAAACTTGTGGAGTTGTACCTAAATATGCCAAACTCAAACACAAGTGAACCAATAGTTTTTCTACCGCTAAAAGTATGGGAAACTCTACCTACAAGCTCATTCTTTATGTATACTATAATACCTGTTAAAGATCTTATAGATTTAAGTTGCACTGCAATTGTGAACCCAGGTATCTCAACATTTTCGTTTGAAATGGAAGTCTCCACGAAGCATAATATCGATGACTGAAGCATCAACCTGTCCGATAGAATATCTTCAAGATGCGAAATCAGGCTCTGAGTATTATGAAAGAAAATGTTGAGGACAGAACTGTGTACTAAATAATCGTAATGAGTACATAATAGTTTTTCAGTCCGCAATTTCTCTAATTCAGCTTTTACTTTATCATTACTCTGAGGAGGCTTAGGAGGAACAAAGTTCCCAATGATGAAAAATCCTGAAGCAGTAGTTGCTCTACTGCAAGCAACGTATAATGCAGCACGCTGCATTCTGGAATTAGCATAAACTACCACTTTGCTATACATAGCTCCCTGACTCTTGCGAATAGTGATGCCTTCACCAGGCACAATGGGAAACTGCCTACGGTCAATATTAACTTGTGTGTTATTTGAATATTGAAATCTGAGAACAATTTTATGAATTGGAGTCCACAAAGGTTCTGTACGATGTGTACACTTTGTACGCGCAATTTCTCCTACACTTGGTTCTGAGAATTTCATCCATAAAATGGTGGGAGTGTTGGATGTATTAAAATCTATTTGCATCAACACCCCTGATGCCCCGTTTACTAACCCATCCCCTGTGTCTACATTGACCGTCACCATGTACTTGGCAGTAGTTTTAAGTAGGAGAGACGTACAAAGGCCCTGTGTAGTGGACGTTTTAAAACCCTTAACTTCTTCTAATATCATTTGTTTCCTAGCTGCATCTAAATGACCAGCCTTGATATAATCTTTAGCGGTAGAGAAAAATTGTTCAGTTGCAATTGAGTTAAGTTTGTTAATATTAAATATATCTACCTCATTATTACTGCTAAAAAGATGAATTGCATCATCGGGCAGTTCCAATGGCTCGCATGAACCATTTCGTGAACGGAAAAGGGAAATATCAACGGCTGTCATGCAACCCGATGCCATATTATTTAAAGCAGAAGCAAAAACTTGATCTTGAAAACTTGAGGTAACCATTGATATTTCATCAATAATAATTAATTTAAGGTCGATTAGCCTTGAATGAAGAGTATTAACTGAATCATGGCTTAAGGCCCTTAGAGGTGCGGAGCGAGATGGATTAACAGGAAGTGAAAACATGGAATGCAGTGTCGATCCACTGATTCCGAACGCTGCTTTTCCTGTTGGTGCACATAAGAGGATTTTAATAGATGTCGGAACGGCTCCTGTTACACTGTTATAAATTACAGACAACGATTGAAAAATTGCTGAAATAAGTCGGCTCTTTCCGACTCCGGCACCGCCTCCAACAAATTCATGATAGACTGAATTGTTTTTGGCATTGTACAAGACATGGGTTAAATATAGCTTCTGCTTTAAATTAAGGGATCTAACTATATTAGCTAAGCTCTCTTGTGAAACTAAAGGTGGAAGCTTGATTAAACAGACATTACTATCTTCCTCATTCGTCTCAATATTTCCATCCACATTCAAAACGTTCAGTTGTGGATCTATTTCAGGCAATCCTAAAACTCTGAAGCCATCATCTACTACTTCTTGTTCTGCTACCTCATGTACGTCATTTTCAGCATCTTCCCTTAAGTGGCTCAGAGCATCTTCAAGTTCCTAGTTCTAGTAAATTATATTTCTTGCCATTGTTCTCTAATAACTCCTGATTCTGCCTACAGAACAATTCACAGTCATGTGTGACTAAATCTAAATGCTCATCATTTTTAGGCCATGGATTTTAAAAAAATTCATGGTCTACTGTGTTTGTCGGAACGAGTTTGTGCGTAACAGGCAGAAGGAGGCATCTTCGACCCCATAAACTATATATATTCTGAATCAGTATCAACAGCCGAGTCGATTGATGTCTGTCTGTCTGTCCGTCTGTCCGTCTGTCCGTCTGTCCGTCTGTCCGTCTGTATGAACGCCTGGATCTCAGCAACTATAAGAGCTAGAGCAATAAAAATTTGTGGCAACAGTCGTGTATATCCGGGTGTCTCAAAGTTTTTTTGAAATTTGGCCACGCCCCTTCCCGCCTCTGTAATTCAGTAATAACAGTTTTATATACACAATATACACTCAACAACAAAAGTTGTACATCTCACATGACAAATACCTTGCCACGGGTGTTATCTAAAAATTTCATAGAAATCGGACTAAAAATAAGTGAGATATGATCGGAATTAAACTCAATTTGAACGTATACTTATGCGCATATTAAGACCTAATTTACGCATCATACCGAAGTTCGAATCGTCGGACACACAGCATTTTACAAAATTTTTATTTGCATAGAATGGTAACATAATTAGCTGAGAATGCAATTTTGCCGATCAATCGGTAAATGAGGCGGTGGCTGAGTGGTTAGAGTGGCGGACAGCGGTCATGCGTGCGTGAGTTCGAGTCCCATGTGCGGCCGGCTGGTGCTACTTATTATTTTTATTATTTTTTTTTTGGTTATTTTTTTATTCCTATAAGCTTAAATGAAAACTACAGTTATTTAATTAAATATCAGTAAAAATAGTTTTCAAAAATTAAATCTCATGTTTTTTTTTTTGCAATATTTAAGACTATCAATAAGTTACGAATGTTAGAGCGGGACGCCTATCCATGCATGTCTGCATTTGCACATTTACGTTTCGGTGTCCCGCTCTAACACACATCAATTGCCGTATTCGGCGTATGTACGCAACTGTCATATTTGTGCAACATTCGGCAAAGTTTATAAAAGTGTTCTAATTAAATATGTTGCGTACCAAAAAATTTAAAAAGTATTGTTTGTTAAGCTTTAAAAAGTATTTAATAGAAAAGAAAGGAAAACATGTCACACATTGATCTCGGCAGCATTCGAACTCGAACACTGTCAACATCATTGGTCTTCGAATCCGGCACACACTCCACTAAGCTACTATACAGCTTCCGCGGTCGCCACTACTGTTTGACAAAAGCAAAAATGCATACATAAACTTATTGCTCTCTTGCCCTACCTAATGCTTATAATTCCGTCAATTAAATTTGTGCGTGTCGTTCGAATAAAATAATAAGAATAAAAAGTTTATATTTTTAAATGCTTAATAATAATCCAAATAACGCAAAATTTTCATTATAAATAACGGAAAATAAACGCTACACGGTATACTATAATAATCCATAGCCTTCTACAGTCAGCACCTGACTGTGGCGTTCGAATGGTTAGCTCTCTGAAATAGTCACTTGTTTCTGTATTGATATTAAATCTTCTATACCTAATAATACTCGCTGTGAGCCTCTTTCTAATGAAGCCACTATTATCTCGAAGAGCGTAAACTAATGATTTGGAAACCCTGGGAACATCGTCGTCAATTTCATCAGTGTTTTCTTGGCGAGTTCCACGTTCCGATTTGCTATAGCTATAAAAAGCTGCAAAATCGGCTAGGCATAGAAGGCCTAAGTGAAAAATTTCCCTAGAGTCATCGGGCAGATTTTGAAGTTGCTGTCTAGATCTCAGCATTCTGACCCGTTTTTCTGGAACATGCGTGTTGATATACACACTGGCACTACTGCTGGCGGACAAATTCATAACTAAACAACAGTAGACGGCTTCCTGAGCGGATATCTCAGTGCCAAAAATAAATTTGTTGCCTAAGTGCTGTAACTTTTGCTTAATAGTTACATTACATTATTATCAGCATTGAGATGCCTCTCTGGGACTTGTTAATATAATTAACGACGTAGCTGCAGCAAGCATAGGGATCTAAAATAAACTGAATATCTATATTTGCTCGCTGCAACAATAAGAGGTGCTTATTGTAAGCGTTAAGCTTGATCGCTGAAAAAGATCGCTTCAAAAAAACTTTTGGTTTCTTTATGCTTGATCTTATAGCATTAATATAGCCCTCATAACTAAGGTTAAGTTGATCGTGGGATAAAAAGTTTTGAAAATCGCTAAGGGTGACTACGCTTTCACGATCAAAAGGGAAGTCGAGGAGACTTTGAACTTTTTCGAAATTCCTACGTTGCTCGGGAAGATTTGGAGCATTTTCGTCTAATGGGAGAATTTCTGTTTGAGGCATGGAATGGAATACCGAATCTACAAATTTGTTTTGATCTAACTTCCCGTCTGCAAGAGTACCCGTGACTATGAAGTTGACACTCCAAATATGGAGCAACGACTGGGCAACTAGAATCAGTTGTGTTAAACTGATCAATAAAAGACTTGAGAGGTTCAAATGTGGACTCATTTTTTAAGTCGAGCTTGGGGGCATCTTTCAGCCAGAACATGCCATGTATATGTGGAGAGCCTCTTTGCTGAAACTCCACCCGCCAATAAAATTTGATGACCTTGTGACATCCAAAGACACCGTCTTCCTTTTTCATTAGTTTTAAGACCTGTCTATATCGAAAATCGAAGTATCTAGCAGAGGTCACTGGGTCTGCTCTAATAAGACGAGCTTTCTCATTAAAACCCAAATTTAACGCTTCTTCTTCAGATACTTCTAGCTTGTCTACATTTTTGCATAGCAACACTAAAAGTTCCGGCCACCTAGTTTCCACTGCGGAAAAGGTAATAAAAAAAGTTGGAAGCCCTACCTGCCTAATCATAGCCATCACTTTCTTTTTCTCGTCTTCCCAATGAGCAGAAGACGTGGGAATTCCCTTTAAGAGCCTATAGCCATTGTCATGAAGTATTAACCTATTTAATGTTTCCTCATTTCATACATCAGCAGCCGAAATGCCTTGAGTGGCGGAGTGCTTACGTAAGCAAATTAATGTGCTGTTCCTAATGCTAATCATTTCTAACTTTTTAAAGTTGTGAAATAACTTGTCAGTTCTACAACCTCTTCTATAAAAATTCCTAAGCTCTGACCTAACTATGGTTGTAAAACTTTCCTGGCATTTCCGTTTGATGCCTGCAAATATTGTAGGAAAAGCCAGCTCCTCTGAATCATAATCTGTTATCATGTCCAGAGGTCGCTGCCCCTCCCCTGGTGCTATGGCAATTCTCGGAATATCCAAGTTTTCAACAGGGACATTCTCCATGAAGGTTTCTTGACCTCCTGGATTTAACTCTACTTTATCTTCTAAACTATTATGCTCATTAACTCGAGCAGCTATCTCTAACATTTGTGACACAATGTCCCTGTCGTCTGCTGACGCAACAAAAGGTACAGTCTCAGCAGAGTAAGAAGACAACCACTGTTCATTGACAGTTACTTGGTGCTTCCTATAGAGCTCAGTGTTGACTAATCATGAAAGGAAGACGGGGAGATATCAACATTTCTTCTAAAGGCGTTAAGCCTTTTAAGCATTCTGGAAGCTCCGGAAAATCTAGGCCATTTGTAATGGAAGCCTTTGGTTTTTTTCCTGACTTGATACTGCGGCTGCAGGTTTTGCAAAAGCTAAACTTATTGCTGTCAGATGGAAATAAAGAGGAAAGATACAAAATATCTGAACTGTCTGCCTCACTACACTATTCCTCTATTTTCTCACGGGAGATTTTTTCCACTTGATGTGGAAACCACAAGCCCTTGCAACATATGCAAACCAGATCGGGTCCCTGCTTGACTGTCTTGTTGAAACTGGCTATTAAGCAATCTAAAGTGGTTCTTACCTGTGATTCTCTATCTTCAGAAAAGGTATTCGCACGTCCTACTCTATTCCTCGCCGCATTTCTCCTATTTTCTGCTGTTCTGTTACTGCTAACACTTCTATATTGGCTTACTCTTTGCGACAAACTTCTGTTTGCATCAAAGGCAGCCTGTCTCGCTCTAATGCGAGCACTTCTTGCAGCTGTATCTGTAGCCTGTTCGATAATCCTCCGAACTGGATTATCCCTAATCTGAGATTGTCGAGTCCTATCTCTTGCCCTCTCTAAAATTCTGGACTCTAAGTCTTCGCGTTGACTAGCGGGCCTAATATTGTCTTGTTCACGTTCGTTTGCCCTGTAGAGAGAGTCTTGTCGGCGTCTTGAACGACACGAAGTATTTCCAATTTGCTCCTGTTATCTAAAAGTTGAATTCCTGCGACAAGAAGAACGTCGAGCATTAAACTGTTTACGCTCATTTTCCCTATAAACAGGGTCCTGTCTGCGCCTCGATCGACGCGAAGTATCTTCTATTTGCTCTTCCTCTCTAAACGCCGAGTTTCTTCGACGAGAAGAGCGTCGAGCATTGAACTGTTCACGTTCGTTTTCCCTATAAATAGGGTCCTGTCTGCGCCTCGATCGACGCGAAGTATATTCTATTTGCTCTTCCTCTCTAAACGCCAAGTTTCTTCGACGAGAATAGCGACGAGAATTGAAATGTTCACGTTCGTTTTCCCTATAAACAGAGTCCTGTCTGCGCATCGATCGACGCGAAGTATCTTCTATTTGCTCTTCCTCTCTAAACGCCGAGTTTCTTCGACGAGAAGAGCGTCGAGCATTGAACTGTTCACGCTCGTTTTCCCTATAAACAGGGTCCTGTCTGCGCCTCGATCGACGCGAAGTATATTCTATTTGCTCTTCCTCTCTAAAATCCGAGTTTCTTCGGCGGGAAGAGCGTATTGAAGTAATATATACAAATCTGTTTTTGCACCAGTTACACATAGTGAAGTTGGGTATTATATCTTCCTGCCAACCGATAATATGTGTAACAGGCAAAACGCAATGTCTCCAGCCCCATATATTACATTCATATATATAGTAGCATACGTACCATAGTGCACCACTTGTCCATACTCTAATTTTTTTTTCCGCAATATATTAAGAACGCTATCATAAATTTTGACAAAGTGACGCTGCTTATGGCTTCGTCACAGCTTATTTATATGCGTCTGTGTATGAATACGTGTATATGCGTGTATTATTGGTCAAGCAAAAATGTATGTATGTGTGTGTGTGCGTTTGAATGCAAAAAATGCGTGTGAATAGAAAAGAAGAGAAGAACAACACATGGCGCTGCGCGCTAGTTATCGACCGTCGCCTGAGCGGTGGAGCTGAAGAAGTGCGTTGGAGGGGATGATTGGACTTTCCTTGAGTCCATTTTAGTAAGTTGGAGTAAGTTTTATACTTTTGTTCCTTTCACAATAAAAGATAAACTGCACAGTTTCGAAGTCAAGACAGAAGTGAAGTTTATTTCAGATCGTTCTTAGCGGCTAACATATAAAAGGGGAAATATTCTTATTGTGTCAACTCCCACGCGAATGACTCTGGTTGCAGAGTCAGCAATATTTCTTAGTCTAAACAAATGCGACCCATGTATTGGTTACTGATACATTGTAATATTTGCTGATCGCTGCGTTAGGCTTATGTGAAGGCATGAGGGGGGTTTTGGGGGGATGGCGGTCCATATACTGGCCATTGGTCCGTTGTGTTTTGTTGATCGTTTGTGTTAGACTTGTGTGAAGGAACGGGGGGGCTTCGAGGGGGGAATGGCAGCTGTCGGTGCTGGGTTGGTAACTCGCTCGCAATCTCTTTCCTTTCCTTTCCTACATGAGCATTGCAATGACGTCACTGCTTGCTGGTCTGTATACAAAATCAAAGCGAACAAGGTTTTTGTTTAATAACTTCTGTGTTTGTTGTCCGATCGGATTGGAATTTTGACGTTATGTTGGTATTATAATTAGCTAAGTATAGTCTTACTCAGAATGTTGTAACTCTTATATGTCGCTCGCAAATCAGCTTAAAAGATGAAAATATTGATTTGCGTGGGCGGGGGGCGTGGCACCCAACCTTTGAACTAAACTTCACCTGTCCCGGATAAACAGAAACCTTCATGCCAAATTTGGTGTCTCTAGCTTTTATAATAGCTGAGATCTGTGTGTTCATCTGGACATCCAGACATCCAGACATCCGGACAGACAGACAGGCTAAATCGACTTGGCTAGTGACCCTGAGCAAGAATATATATACTTTGTGGGGTCTCCCACGCCTCCTTCTGCCTGTTACATACATTTGCACAAAGTTAGTATACCCTTTTCTGACCATTTTCAATGGTCGAAGGGTATAAATAGCAAGCTAATGATGACTTAAGTACGTCGGATCGAATCTGTACAGAAGAACTTCTTACTTTTTGCCTTACGCGGCCTTAACTGGGATGAAAATTTGAGACTGCCTTCCTATAATAGTAGACTTCTGTTACTAAATTTGCCTTCCCTAACTAACCGCAGAACCATGGTAGGGGTCTTATTTATTAACAACCTTATGCAAGGAGACATTGACAGTGAGGCCTTGTTAAGGCAGCTACACTTCTCTGTTCCTTGCAGAAGAACTCGCTATTTCCTTCCACTAACACTTCCTTATTGTAGATCGAACTATGTACTGCATGATCCTTTCAGGGCATTATGTTCGGACTACAATAAGCTCCATCACATCATACGAGGGTCGTTTGATAAGTCCGTGACTTTTTGTATTTGCCGCGCACCTGCTCTAAATACAACACTGCTCCTGTCAGCAGTTATCGATTAGCAGCTGACTGTAAAATTTTGAGAAAGCTGCGTTTTTTGGTTTGCGTTTTATAGGCATTGAAAGCAGACGATCTCGTGAATTTTAACGAAAATGGAAAAAAGTGAATTTCGTGTCAGCATGGCAAAATTTCATAAATTGGGCTACGAACTGCTACCCCATCCAGCATATTCTCCAGATTTAGCCCCCTGTGACTATTTTTTGTTTCCAAACATGAAGAAATGGCTCGGCGGTAAGAGATTCGGGTCATCACAGAAACAAACGACTATTTTGAGGGCCTTGAGAAAACCTATTATTTGGAAGGAATAAAAAAAATTGGAAAAACGCTGGACTAAATGTATAGAGCTAAAAGGAGATTATGTTGAGAAATAAAACGCTTCTTTGACGAAAAAAATATATTTTATTCAAAAAGTCACGGACTTATCAAACGACCCTCGTAGCTAGCACTAACACTATCGCTGCTATGAAGTCCTTAATTCTTGCCTATCTAGTACGTAATTAGTAATTAGTATTTGAATCTTCCTCGATTTTCTATTCTATGTTTTTTCTTTTTTTCCCCTACTTGCATGCCGCGTTCTATCGCCTCGTCTTTTTTATTTTAGTTTTTTTTTTCCACATCGCGTTAATTTTTAATCGCGTTTCTATTCGCGTTCCTACCGCGTTTCCGTGTCGTCCGTTATGCGACGGTGCCTCTCGGTCGGTCAGGCGGGAGGTGGACTTCGTTTGGGTTCCGCGCGCAACAAGCATCGGCTTGGTGTCGTTGAACCACTTGCTAATACAGTCATTGTATTCAACGTCGAATAATAAAAAGATATATTTATATAATTACGAATTCAGACCGAGGGTTAATTAAAAAAAACACAAATCGGTTTTTATAATATTAATTAACACTTTTTATTCAATTCTATCAAAAAGTACTGAAGCCTTTAGATTATCTCGGGGTTGGGATAATATACCTTTAATATCGAAGTTAGGCAGTGCTATCGCGGACGATAGCGTACTCAGTATTGAACTAGCGCTTGGAGGCGCGTTTGAGTTTTTATAGGCAATTTGGCTTAGCCAAAGAGCGAAGATTTAAGAGAGTTTGAGTTTCTAAACTCTTGTTCTCGTGAGGAGAGAGAGATTCCCGAAAAATAGTGGAAACTGGAGAATCGTGAGACGAGTGCGTGAGAGGCGATTCGGATAATTTGTTTTTATTACTTGGCGCGCCAAGTGGTCGACGCTAAATGATCGAAGATCGAATTCGAGTAGCCTAGGGGACGATTGTTATTGTCTCCGAATTTTTGGGGGACAATTGTTTATGTCGCCGATTTTATGATATTTGTGAGAACGGACTTTTATGTGAACGATGACCGAGGTTAATCGAAGGGCTTTTGTTCTGTTGTACAATGGTATAGTTTTACATGTTTTATGCTTAGGGTAATTACAGTGTGGTACAGTGGTATAATTTTTCATGTTTATGCTTAGAGTAATTGGGGGAGTTTTGTTTACAATTATGTGTGTGGAAGAGAGTTGTGTTTACAGCTTGAGTTTTGTGTGGTGTAGGTGTAGTGTGGGTGTAGTGTAGAATGGATATGTTACTTCCCCATCCTTAAGAAAAAAGCCTGCCCTCAGGCGCTTATTCTAGGGTACAATACCGAGGTATCTTCTGTTGGTACAACATTTTCAACTTCTGGTTTTACAATGGTTTCATTCTCTGGATTTGAATTTCTAAATTTTACAATTAGCCTCTGGGGTATGGTTTTATATTTGTAAATGAAATACATTAGGGCAAGTACAATTATTATGGCTAGTGCTGTGATTATTATTATTTGAAAAAATTTATTTGTTTGAGCGTGCTGTTCGATTATTTCTTTTGCTTGGATATACTCTAGCGGTTCTAATTTAGTTACGTTGTTGTTTACATAAATGGTCTGAGTGTAATCTAGCATTGTATTAGTGATTAACATTTCTTCTAACTGAACGGAGCAATTGGATGCTTTAATCATATTGTTGCCTTCTATTATAATTTCTCTATTAATACAATTCTGGTTTAAGATTGTCTTGAGAAGGTTCCAAGTTGTAATTATATTTGGTTCAACGTACTTGATTTCAAAGTCAGAGTGTGTTTTGCTGTATCTACATTGCGTTGCTATTTGATTTAATATACCCGTTATACATTTCTTTATGACTAAGCTTTGGGAGCCTGCTGTATAGGTTTGGTTGTTATGTGAAAAGTATTTATCGTGAATAGTTTCTGTTAGTATATTGTTTTCTTTGTCTGGATATAGTACTATTTCAAAGATTGGGGTTTTAATTATTTCTCTTGGAATTTGGGAAATTATCAAGATTTCATTAGTGTCAGACTTGAGCCATGCAGAAGTTTTGATACTAAGGAGTTTTTCGGAATTTACGTGAGTTAATGAATCGTGTCTTAGGAGTTTGGGGTTGAAGATACCTAAACGTGTGAGTTGTAGACCAAGCTCTATGTCTTCTATGTATTCTGTGAATTGCTGTAGGTTAAAAATTACTAAAGCCAACATTTGCTCTTGTTCGCGGAGGTGATTTAGATGATTTGACGCTTCTATTCCTTTATTGATTGCGTCTATTACATGATTAAGCTCACTTATCTGTATATTATTTTTGGAAATATCGCCTATTTGTTGTTGCAACTCTTCTTTATCTTCTTGGTCTAAGGTGCCAAACAAATACTTATAAATTGTTCCCATAAAGTTAGCAAGACCACGTTTGCTGCATTTTGCGATTCTTATACCATTCATTTCCCTATTGAGTTTTTCTATTAGGTACTTAATTTGCTGTACATTCTCAATAAATTGGGCTTGCTTAATTAGTTCCTCGTAAATAATTTCGGTCTTGGTTAGATTAACGGATAGATAATGGTATTCATAATTTATGGGTAGGTCTATTGATCCGGTTTGAAATATTAAATAGCCATTTTTAGCCTGGATAGGAGTTACTTCTAAGTTCTGTGCGTTAACAGTTGTTAGGAGGTATATCATGAGGATCATGCTCGGGAGTAAGCCTGGAATTATCATTATCGTATTTACTTTTATTAGTTTTCTTTTTAGGCCATGGATTTTAAAAAAATTCATGTACTACTGTGTTTGTCGGAACGAGTTTGTGCGTAACAGGCAGAAGGAGGCATCTCCGACCCCATAAACTATATATATTCTGAATCAGTATCAACAGCCGAGTCGATTGATGTCTGTCTGTCTGTCAGTCTGTCCGTCTGTCCCTCTGTCTGTCTGTATGAACACCTGGATCTCAGAAACTATAAGAGCTAGAGTCTTCAAATTTTGTGACAACATCTATGTATGTTGCAGTGTTTCAAAGTTTTTTTGAAATTTGGCCACGCCCCTTCCCGCCTCTGTAAATCAGTAATAACGATTTAATATACACAATATACACCCAACAACAAAAGTTGTATATCTCACATGACAAATACCTTGCCACGGGTGTTTTCTGAAAATTTCATAGAAATCGGACTAAAAATAAGTGAGGTATGATCGGAATTAAACTCAATTTGAACGTATACCTCTGCGCATATTAAGACCTAATTTACGCATCATACCGAAGTTCGAATCGTCGGACACACAGCATTTTACAAAACTTTTTATTTGCATAGAATGGTAACATAATTAGCTCAGAATGCAACTTTGCCGATCAATCGGTAAATGAGGCGGTGGCTTAGTGTTTAGAGTGGCGGACAGCGGTCCTGCGTGTGTGAGTTCGAATCCCATGTGCGGCCGGCTGGTGAAACTTTTTATTTTAATTACTTTTTTTTGGTTATTTTTTTTTTATTCCTATAAGCTTAAATGAAAACTACAGTTATTTAATTAAATATCAATAAAAATAGTTTTCAAAAATTAAATCTCATGTTTTTTTTGCAATATTTAAGACAATCAATAAGTTACGAATGTAAGAGCGGGACGCCGATACATGCATGTCTGCATTTGCACATTTACGTTTCGGCGTCCCGCTCTAATACACATTAATTGCCGTATTCGGCGTATGTACGCAACTGTCAGATTTGTGCAACATTCGGCAAAGTTTATAAAAGTATTCTAATTACATATGTTGCGAACCAAAAAATTTAAAACGTATTGTTTGTTAAGCTTTAAAATTATTTAATAGAAAAGAAAGAAAAAAAGGAAAACTCGCCACACATTGATGATCCGCGGCAGGATTCGAACTCGAACACTGTCAAACATCATTGGTCTTCGAATCCGGCACACACTCCACTAAGCTACTCTACAACTTCCGCGGACACCACTACTGTTTGACAAAAGCAAAAATGTATACATAAACTTATTGCACTCTCGCCCTACCTAATGCTTATAATTCTTGTATTCGCTTTTGCATTGTTTATGCGTTCTTCTTCTTCTATCCGTCAATTTAATTTGTGCGTGTCGTTCGAATAAAACAATAAGAATAAAAAGTTTATATTTTTAAATGCTTAATAATAATCCAAATAATGCAAAATTTTCATTATAAATAACGGAAAATAAAAGATACTATAATAATCCATGGCATTCTACAG
>JAEIFO010000282.1:0-18918 GCA_018903695.1 Zaprionus gabonicus | reverse complement strand
GCGTCAGCTGCTCGCCCGCCAAATATCAAAACCTGAAAAAAACTACAAACATAAATATCAATATAAACTATTTGAATCACATTACTATTTCGCAAATAAAAATTCTCACCCTTACTGCCGTCACTTCTGCAAAAGCGCCGTCCTCCAAAGTACGTCCTGCTGCTACCAGTTTACCTGCAAACAAACAAATATAAAAATTAAATAAATGCAACCTACAAACATAATTACAAATTTAAAACTCGCCTCATCGAATGACAGTCCTGTCTGTTTTCCGCATTCATGTACCTGCAGTCCTCCTCGTCACCTGCAAATAAAGAACTTCAAAATACAATTAAAAACTATATACAAATACATATAAATGCGACAACTTACCTGGGGATACTGCCAGATGTGATTGTCCGTGCCCTTCACCACCAGGAGCTGCTCGTCCGCTTATTATCTTAACCTGAAAAAGAGCACAAACAAAAATATCAATATAAACTAATTTTCCACAAATAACCAATCTGCAAAACTGTCGTCTTCCATAATAAATTCAATCTACACAAACAATATACAATTACACATAAACGCGCAAACCTACCTTGGGATACTGCCAGATGAGATTGCCCATATCCAACTCGCCATCAGGACGCCTGTCGTCAACAAAAAAAAAAAAAAACTAATCACGCCGCTGGATATCACTGCAGCCGTACTTTACCGTGCCTCATCAGTCTGCTGCCCGTACCCGGATACTCCCGCCTACTCACTGTCACTGACCATATACTGGCCACCTATATCAATCAAGTCAATAATAAATATAAATGATAAATAAATAAATAAATAAATAATTAATCTAACATATAAATAAATAATAAACAAACCTTCCTTCTGGAACATCACTCCTGCCCAGTCGCCGCCTGCCGCCATACTGCTGTTGCCTTTGAGTTTCTGCCTTCATCTGACTGCAAACTGAAATACAGCAAATAATATTAATCAATACTTATAAATTACAATCTCACATAACTACTTTAACATAAATACTAATAAAATAATATTGAATTAAAAAGTTAATTATAAAACAATACGAAAATATAAATTCACATAAAACAATAAAAAAGTAAATAATAAAGCAACATGCAAATATTAACTCATATAAAACAATATAAAAGTAAATAACTAAATAATAAGCAAATTCTAATTCATATAAAACAGTAAAATAAGTAAATAATAAAACAATAATATAAAATAAAAAACATAACAATATTATGCCAGCACTCAAACACTCAATTGATCAACTCACAAACAATCTATCTTGCTCAATGCGCACGCCATCACCTATCTCAACACAATACATGAATGCACGCACACACACATACACTAACACAAGCAACCACTTTTCCAAATACGTTTTTCTAAAAACGCTTCAACATAATTGGCCCAATCAGCATATATACACATGCAACTATCAACACACACATACTTAATTCAAGCTCTAATTTTGCCAACCACACATACATACACAAATTTACCTCCGCAATCAACTCACACACAAGACCATATAATAAAATAACAACAACTAACATACTACGTCACTATTGCTAATCCATCAACTACCTATAACAACAAATCAAACATTAAACACAAAATATAATTAAACTAACATAAATGATAAAACACTTTAAAAATTTGCCAGCCATAAATACCTGCGCTCAAACCATGCTGCCGATACCAACTGATGCAACTCAGAGCCAATGTGATACATCGGCAATCATCGATATGTGCATAGGTGGCAACACTCAAACAACAACATCTCCCCACCTGAGACCTGTGCAACATGCAGTCCACTGCAATGACAACAGCAGCTAGTGCACGCTCGCCAAAACACCATCCAATGAATCAGGAATCAGCTGTACCAGCCCGTCAACCAAATCCTAGCAAACAGCAACAACAGCAGCAGCATGCAGATGCGCCAATCAAATGACCGCAGCAGTCATCCCAGCCAATATGTGGATTTGAGACTTCGTGCGGGCAAAACACAACAAGCCAGCAACAGCAACAACAGCTGCGATGAAAACACCAATCAACACCAGCCAGCTCTTCAGAGGGAAAATCAAATAGCTATTTGAGTTTTGTAGTAATGATTCTTGCTAAGCTCAACAGTCACCTTGCGGTGTTTAAAGCCCCAAGCAACAACAGCAACGTCATTTCGCAAACAGCAAAGCCCAGCTGGACCAATACAGCAGCAAGCAGCAACAACATAACCGGTTTTTCACTATCAGTGCAGCCATTATTACACCACGTCGCAATTTACGGGAGACGCAGAATTTCGTCAAGCTCTGCCAAACTGTGGCCAACAAAATGAGGATTACCATAGCCGAGCCAAGTTACGATGAAATGGCAGATGACCGTAATGTAAACTATTCACAGTCGAACTATAATGCCGCTGCAAAAGATCTGCAGATAATTATGGTGGTCGTGAATAATCAACAGCAGTAAACCACACGCTTGCAAACTGCAGCATCAACAGTGCAACAACAACAGCAGCTAACTGTCACGCACCAGGTTTACGCCATTACGGACTCCACACTCCAGACAATGCCTGCGAATCAAACAAGCTGATCTCCTACGCGACCTCCTGATTAGATGGCATCCAGCAGCAACAACAGCAGCGATAAAAACAATAGCCATCGCCAGCAAGCTCATCAGATGGATGCCCTCTTTATGTATGCAGACGAAGCCAGCCATCAAATCAGGAGACTAGCAGTTATCTCTGTCCGCAGTGATACTGCGCCAATAATGAAGCAAACACAAATCACAAGCTTGTACTAATTCCAACTCATTTTTGTAGATCAGACGTCACATTGATGCGGCAACGATCTATTAAATGCAGCAGCTGCGATGGCAAACCAAAACCAGCCTCGCACCGGAGGGAAGTACAGGCAGCCATTTCTCCACCTGAGACATGAGCAAGATGCAGTGCACTGCAACAACAACAGCAGCAGCGAGTGCACGCTCGCCAAAACACCAGCCAATGAATCAGGAATCAGCTGTACCAGCCACCTCTGCCCGTCAACAAAATGGCTTCAAACAGCAACAACAGCAACAGCATGCAGATGCACCAATCAAATGACCGCAGCAGTCATTTCAGCCAATATGTGGATTTAAGACTTCGTGCGGGCAAATCACAGCAAGCCAGCAACAGCAACAATGAAAGCACCAATCAACACCAGCCAGCTCAACAGAGAGACAGAATAGCAGCCATCTCTTCAACAAAGCTGCAAGACAACGCAGGGCACAACATCAACAACAACAACATTCATCGTGCTTGCGTATAAAACTAGCTGATCTCCAATGGACCCACAGATGAGACGACACCCAGCAGCAGCAACAACAGCGAAAACAACAATAACCAACTCCAGCTAGCACATCAGAGGGACGGAACAGCTGCCATTTCTCGCCGTGGTTTGCTGAGCGAACACCGCAATATCATTGGGGGATATATCTATATATATCCTCGGAGGATATATTTTTGATGGCAGTCTTCTTTTGTACGATCAAGTCCAAAAGATCCTCAACAGTCCCTATGTTTCGGAACTATGGACAAGAGTCGTACTGCCAATGACCCATTGATGCGATGATAACCCAGCAAAAGCAACAACAGCGAATACAACAACAATAGCCATCACCAGCTGGCACATCAGATGGACGGGGCAGCTGCCATTCATCGTCGTGGTTTGCTGAACGAACACCGCAATATCCTAGGAGGATATATTTTTGTTGGCACCGACTTATTTAGTGCGACCTAGTCCAGGAAGATCCCAAACAGTCCCTATGTTTCGGAACTATGGACTAATGGACCAATGCAGCAGTAGCATGAGCAGCAATAACATGATCGGCTATTCACTATCAAGGCAGCCATCAACAGCAGTAAACCACACGCTAGCAAACTGCAGCAACAACAACAGCAGTTAACTGCCACGCAGCAGGTTTACGTCATTACGGACTCCTCACACCAGACAAGTCCTCGTGTGGCCACGACAAAGCTTTGCCATTGTCTGGACGATCAGATGACCGGCCTCCCCAAGTGAGATGGGAAGTCCGGAAACTGGACTTCCAGCGATGGCAGCAAATACGGCGTCAATAATCTGCAAAATAAATTGCAACTGCAAAAGCTCAACACTCTGGCCACCATACTACGACGGCGCCACATCAGCAGCACCAATTTGCAAGCAGCAACAACAACTGCAACCAACACCAGCCATCTCAACATGTAGCAGCCATGTTGACTGCTATTAAGTGACGAGCCTCAACTAGGAACCGGCACGCTATTATACCACCCAGTAACAACAACAGCAGCAAAACCAGCCTGTTCACATGAGACCACGGCAACATTTGACTGCGACCTATTAAGAAACAAGGCACTGCCTCATCCTGACGAGTGCCAGCCACCACAACAACAACAATAGGCAGCAGCTACTACAATCAACACCAGCATTTCCAGGGCACTGCCCTAACGACCATTGCGACGCCTGAATTGCGAGCCACTGAATCATCTACAAGCGAAGAACCACTGCCGTGGGGCCCGGTGGTTGCCTTCCCCGTGCAGGCAAGGGGGGTACAGCCGCCGGACCGCAGGGCAGCGACACCAGCAGTAGCAGAATCAACCGTGTTCGGGAGCCAGCAGCTAGTTAATTTTATTTACCATTTAATATTAAACTAAAATTTAGACTTAAGTTTACTAGCAAACATTGTCTAATTTTAGTTTCCATTTTATGACTGAAAGGTGCCCTCTGGGTAACAGAAGCTGTCAATAATTGAATTAAAAAAGTTTCTTACAAGCTAGGATTTACTTAGGTTACATGATACATGATAAAAGACAAATCTGAACTTTCTAAGTCTAATGATATCTGCTGATTTATGGCATGCAGATGTTGCGAAATCGTGCATCTGCATGCATGCGATAAAGGGTCCTTATTTACTAAGTCCGCCTGCATATCAGCGAACGGTCAGTATAGATTCAGTGCATATCAGTAAAGGGTCGCTGTTGATTTAGGTGCGTGTGAAAACGACCCTGTCGCCTATCTGCTTACGATAGCAGTGTGCCTACGTATAATCTGCAGCGTACGATTTTCTGCAGTTATGTAAAATCGTACATCCTCCCGGCCGTTGAACATATGTTCAAGAATTGTCGATATGGATTCTAACGTTATGTAGGTTCTCTTCGGTTAGTGCATCTGATTTGGCGTCGTTTGGGTTTCGTTTCCTCTTATGGGATGTTTGTGATCCGGTTCTTCTTCCGGAAATAGTGGGGCGATATGTTGGATGTCCCTTTTGAAGATGCCCCTTGCTGTTTTAACTCGACAACTCGAACGAAGCCATCTTTTCCAGGGATTGCATTGATAATACGTCCCATTGGCCAATGCAGAACTGGTGTGCTGTCCTCTCTTATTAGCACCAGCATGCCTTCTTTAACATTAAAGATTTTTGCTTTAATTACCACTGGCGTAAATAATCCCAGTGGATCAAATAATTTAAATATTTCCGAGACAACATCTCGCCTTGTTATTATTTCCTTTTTGCTAACTTGTGTTGTGCAGCATAATTTGTCCGAACTTGGGTTCCCAGTGTCATAATGCTGCACTCCTCATATGCATCTTCCAGATGAACGTTGGGTGTAATGTCTTCTTTAGGCAAACCAAGTAATAATTGATTGTGGTTTTCACACCATTTTCGTAACTTGAATCCAGATTTTGATAAAATCTGGTTCAATTCCCTTTGTTTCTGGAGGGCTTCAGGGATTGTTTCTGCGCCTGTGATACAATCATCCACACAGAAGTCGTTCTTTAATGTTTTGGCTCCTAAAGGATATTCTCGCATCGCCCTTTATGCTAAATATTGCAGACATTTTGTGGCCAGATATGGAGCTGCCTTTGTTCCATATGTCATAGTTTTTAGTCGGTAGTATTTTATTCCTTCCGATGGATCACTTCTCCATATAATCATCTGTAGGTGTTGATCTTCTGGGTTCATCCATATTTGACGATACATTTTTTCGATATCCGCTGTGAACACGTATTTGTGTATTCTGAATCTTAACAGTATAGAGAATAGCGTGCTCTGAACTGTAGGTCCTTTATGTACAATATCGTTTAATGATTTCCCAGATGATGTTACCGCTGATGCGTCAAATACTACTCTTAACTTTGTAGTTTGACTATCTGGCTTGAGTATACAATGATGGGATATGAAATAATGTTGTTTGGGTATATGTTCTATTGGCACTTGTTTCATATGTCCAAGATCTTCATACTCCTTCATAAATTGAATGTACCCTTGCTTTAGCGTTGAATCCTTTTGTAGTCTTTTTTCCAATGATAGGAATCTTCTTGACGCTATGTCATGAGACTCCCCCAACGCTGATGCATCCTTCATTTGTGGTAGCCGAACAATTAGCCTTTTATATTTGGCAAAGTGCCAAATTGCTCAAATTGCCGCTCACATTTCTTGTCCATCGGCGAAAAACAAGGGTCCTTTGTCTGGAGATTGTCCAATTCCCAGAATTTGGCTAGTTGTTCGTCCACCTTCTCCTGTTCTGTAAGCATCGCACATATTGATGATGTTGAGGCCTTATTTTGAATTTTGCCCGCGATGATCCATCCAAGTTTGGTGTCTTGAAGCATGGGTAGTCCTTTTTTCAATGACACTTGTCCTTGATTCAGAATTTGGAAATAGTGTTCGGCTCCTAGAAGAACGGCTATTCTTCCAGGTTTTCCAAAGTGTGGATCTGCCAATGTTATATTTTGTGGCACTTTCCAACTATCGGAGTATATATAACGCGTTGGTTGGTCATTCACAATGTTCGGAAAAACCATTGCTTCCAACCTAGAAGTGAAATCTCCAGAATTTGATTTCAGCATGACATTGATGCGAGCGTTGGAGGTGTGAACCTTTCCTCCAATGCCATTGATTTTTATGGTCGAGTTGATTTAAGACCCAATGTCTTCACAGCTCATTCTGATATGGCGTTTATTTAAGATCCTGAGTCTAGGAAAGCTCGAAATTCAGCCTTTCGGCCATTGTTGCCCTGAATTGTAACTCGGGCAGTGGCTAACAGAATAAGGCTTGAATTTTGTCCAGTTGCGGTAGCAGCTGTTGTGCTTTCAGGTTTTAATTCTAAGTGTAGCAATGTGTTATGTTTCTTGTTACACTTAAAACGGTTCCTTTTCGAACATTAACTAGTTCGATGTTCTGAACGGGAGCATTTTGCACAGAGTTTCTGTTTCTGTACCCAATTTAAACGTTCTGCTGCTGTTCGTTTTAAGAAATCATTACATTTAATAATGCTATGATTCGGTTTTTTACAGAAATAACATATAAAGTTGTGTTCAGCTCCTACTGAAGCACACGTGTTGTGTTTGACTTTATATTTGTCTGTATTAATGGCTTCCAATGTTAGGAACTTTTGCTCCAAGATTGCGAGGAATTCACTAATCGATTGGTTTTGCCGTGTATTTTGTATGGATTGTTCGTACAAAACACACACATTGCATCTCTTCCCCGTGAACGGATGTGTTTTTTTCTTCGCTTCGATATTTTCGAGTTTTCATTAAAAACAACCGGTGTTTTATAAACCTTTTATTTTAAAACCGATCATCTTTTGATAACCCGTTCACGACGCGTGTGCATGCCTATCAAATTAGTCAAACTAATCTTTCTTTGCTAATTTTATATTTTTTGTGCATTGGTTCTGCTCCTCTGGTGCTTTGTTTACATCTTTACTCTTTTCGGTAAGCAAGGTTGTTGTTCGTGGCTTTTGCGCGCGTTAATTTCTTTTTCTCTTTTTCTTGTTTTTGTTTGTTTTCTTTGCGGCTGTTTTAATTTGTAACAGTAGGTATTCCCTATAATGGACGTATTGATTTGCTTTAAAAAAGCCTGCCTTAAGGAGGTGACGGCCGCCCAGCCAAGCATTTCGTGTTGGCTATGTGATAACGTAGTAAACGCGAAGTGTGCCGGTTTTTCTGGCCCGACGGCTGATGCCGTAGCCAAGCGCACTGGGTTGCGTTATTGCTGCGATTTGTGTAGGGAAGTGGAGGGCGAAATTTGCTCGTTTATGCGGCAAACAAAGATTGGATTTAGGGAACTGCTTGGAAGTTTTCGCACACTACCCGACCAGTTGTCATTGCTCGATTCATCTTTCAATAACCTTAAGTTATTGAACGAATCCCCCAAAGCGAAAAAAATCCACCCGCATAGAGGAGCCTATTATCGCCACCCAGCTCCCTATAAATGACCAGCCAGGTGCGCCAATGACACAGCCGTTAATGTCGTCAGCGGCTAAATCAATTTCGATTCCCGAAAATGTCATTGACTGTATGCAACCAGTGACGCCCAAATGTTCCGTTATGTCCGCTGTGGTCTCGTTGCCCGTGCCACAGAAAATAGTGTTACCTAAGGAATTATACCTGAGACGCCTAAAAAGATTATAGGTGTTCCACAAAAGAAACAGATTTTTGTTTCTCGGCTTGCCCCTGAACTCACATCAAATGATGTTAAAGCTTATATTCAAGCTAAAACCCAAGCCGTCGATATAAAAGTGGAAAAGTTTAAGTTTTCTTATGAGAGGGACATATCTTCCTTCAAAATAAGTGCCCCAAACGAACTCTTAGGCATTATATGTTCGGCTCAATTTTGGCCGGAACATGTAATGGTTAAAGAGTTTGAAGCAAGGAAAAAAAAAAATCGACCACCGATTAAACTTCCTTTGCCTCCTCCAGCAGCAGCCCAAATAAAATCAAATAAAAAAAACAAACTAAGCTCCTTAACTCTTTCATATCAAAATGTTAGAGGTCTCTGTACTAAACCTACAGGTGTGATCGACCTGACCGACGTGGTGGTGGAGTTCTAATTGCAGTTGATTCCACCATCAACTCGGAACTTTTAGAACCGGAGATTCAATTTGGCATTGAATTACTCTGCGTAAAATTAAACTTTCCCGGTTTTTTTCATTATATAACCTGTTCCTATATTCCGCCGTCGTCGGAATCATCAGTCTATTTGCAACATTTGTCTGCAATACAGACCATTTTTAATCTGTTATCAGACAGAGATCAATTTTTAGTCCTGGGTGACTTCAATATCCACGATTGTAATTGGACAACAAGTGCTGATTCAAACTCTCTTCTGCCCTCACGGCAACACGACATTTTTGACGGTCTGTTTGACATGTTATTGTCTCAGGTCAATCATGTCTTAAACAGTAGTAACAGATCGTTAGACTTATGCTTTGTCTCGGATCCATCTAGAGTGAGTCTAATAAATAAGACACAACCGCTTTCTCTTTCTGATGATCCTTACCATCCCACTCTTGAAGTAATTTGATTTTGGTGCATGTATGGATAAGGATGAAAAACTGTGTAGTCGTGTACGCTGCTTTAGAAAAGCAGATTTTAACTTATTGAATGGGATGATTTCCCAATTTGATTGGTCAGAATTGTATTCGTCTACTGATATTTTAGTAGCGACCAATATTTTTTATAACACAATTAACTACTTTTTAGATATTTGTGTTCCGTGTTTTTATCCAACTTCCTCGAGTAAGCCGCCATGGTTTACACGAGAGTTGTCACGGTTAAAAAAATTAAAGTCAAACTTATTTAAGAAATATTAAAGTAATAGCTCATCTTCAGCCTTTTCCCGCTACTGAAGTGCGCGGTCAGATTTTACTGTCTTGAACGCGAAATGTTATAAGAACTATTTAACTCTTTGTAAGGCTCAGTTTATTCATAACCCCAAACAGTTTTATAGTTTCGTTAACACGAAGCGTAAGTCTACCGCATTTCCAACAAAATTAACGATTGAAAATGCTAGTGCAGATACCGACCAAGCCATGGCCGATATGTTTGCAAAGTTTTTTCAAACGACTTATTCTCCCTATACACAGAGAACTCACTTTTATCCATACAACATTCCAAGTTCAAATGGTATCTTCTCTCCCTTTTTAAACGAAAGCTCATTGATAAAGGATCTCTCTTTAGTAAAGCCAGTCTTCTCAAATGGTATCTTCTCTCCCTTTTTAAACGAAAGCTCATTGGTAATGGATCTCTCTTTAGTAAAGCCAGTCTTGCCACCAGGCCCTGACGGTGTTCCTGCTTGCATACTTAGATACTGTGCTATCTCCCTAAGTAAGCCTAAATTGTCGGCTATACCCAAACTTTTCGAGAATGTTATAACTCCTCACTTGCAACATTTCTGTAGATCCGTTATCTCACCTTTTCAACACGGATTCATTAAAAGTCGTTCTACTACGACAAACTTGCTTGAGCTGACATCCTTCGGGGTAAAAGGATTTCAGGAAAATCTTCAAAATAAAATAAAAAATCTTCAAATCAAATTAATTAAATTAAAACCACATTTTCAAACCCAATTCATCCCACATCTGGTGTTCCTCAAGGGAGTCATCTTGGTCCCCTACTTTTTACGCTTTTCATTAATGACCTTCCCTTGGTCATATGTAACTTCCGTACTCTTATGTATGCGGATGATGTAAAGCTTTGCTACCAATTTAAAGACGACCACTGTCACTCAAACTTACAAACCGACCTAAATAGTTTCAATTCTTGGTCCTGTTTCAATTTGTTAAACCTGAACAGCTCTAAATGCAACCTGATGACATTCTCTCGAGCCAGTCCGAAGTTTGCTTCTTATACTCTTCGTGGTTGTGCCTTGGAAAGAATCGCCCTAGTTGATGATCTGGGGGTCCGTTTGGACCGAAAACTAAAGTTTGCAAGTCATATTACTAATATGGTCAATAAAGCCATGGGTGTCCTAGGCTTTATCAAGAGATGGTCTAAGGAATTCGACGATCCTTATATTACAAAGTTTTTTTACGTTTCACTTGTTCGTCCCATTCTCGAATACGGTTCATGCGTATGGTGTCCCCAGTACACTGTTCATAAGGAACGCATCGAATCTGTACAGAAGAACTTCTTACTTTTTGCCTTACGCGGTCTTAAATGGGATGAAAATTTGAGACTGCCTTCCTATAATAGTAGACTTCTGCTACTAAATCTGCCTTCCCTAACTAACCGCAGAACTATGCTAGCGGTCTTATTTATTAACAACAAGGTGACATTGACAGTGAGGCCTAGTTAAGGCAGCTACACTTCTCTGTTCCTTGCAAAAGAACTCGCTATTTCCTTCCATTAACACTTCCTTATTGTAGATCAAACTATGCACTGCATGATCCTTTCAGGGTATTATGTTCGGACTACAATAAGCTCCAACACGTCATAGCTAGCACTAACACTATCGCTCTACCGCGTTTCCGTGTCGTCCGTTATGCGACGGTGCCTCTCGGTCGGTCAGGCGGGAGGTGGACTTCGTTTGAGTTCCGCGCGCAACAAGCATCGGCTTGGTGTCGTTGGACCACTTGATAATACAGTTATTGTATTCAACGTCCAATAAAAAAAAAAAAAAAACATTTTTCTGTCTATCCCATTCGTTTGTCGGTATCCCAATGTTGTTAAGCGCTGATAATGTTTCTTTAATGTTATCATGCATTGCCTTTACAGAGTTTGCATCGCTACCAGTCGTTGTGGGTTGATCTAGTAACCTCTGTATTAGTGCTGTACTGAGCACTCGCTTGTTATTGAATCTTTCTTCTAGCATATTCCATGCTGTGGTGTAATTTCTTTTAGTCAGTGAAAGATGGCGTATGAGTCTTTCTGCATCGCCAATTACATGATTTTTCAGATACCACATTTTTTGAATAATGGGTATTGAAGTGACTTCATGAATCATTTTCTTAAACATGTCATGCAATTTCTGCCATTTAAGGTAGTCTCCATTAAACTTCGGGATGGAGACCTTAGGTAATGGTAATGGTGATGCTATTTCACTATTTGTGGGACATTTACATCGCATGCTGTTTTGGTTTTAATCACAGCAATCTCGGCCGATAAGTTTTTTAAATTATAGCCGAGACAGACTGGATCGGCAAACCTTTTGTACATTTGAACATGGATATCCTTCCAATATTGTTCAATTATGGGTCTGAATGCAGCTTGAGTTTTGCCTGACATCATTTTCATTATGAGATCCAAACTTTCAAGCAAAACCCGCTGTTCCCGAATCATGGGCTCAACGTCGGAGTAATATCAATTATGTTTTATTGTATTATTATTAATTTTGCTTGCCCCAGGTGCATGACCATGCGGCAGAGGTCGCCGCCATAAGTACAAAAACAAATTGGGCTGCGTAGTAAGAATGAGTAGTCAAGTGAGAGTTACTTTTCATACTGATTTTATTTTCCTCGTTGTGGGGTTTATATACACGTTTCTTACAAGCTAGGTATTTACTTAGATTACATGAAACATAACAAATGTTAAATATCTAAATCTAATGATATCTGCTTATTTATGGCATGTAGATGGTGCGAAATCGTGAATCTGCATGCGTAGTGATAAAGGGTCATTATTTACTAAGTCCGCCTGCATATCAGCGAACGGTCAGTATTGATTCAGTGCATATCAGTAAAGGGTCACTGTTGATTTAGGTGCGTGTGAAAACGTACCTTGTCGCCTATCTGCTCACGATAGAAGTGTGCCTACGTATAATCTGCAGCGTACGATTTTCTGCAGTTATGTAAAATCGTACAGTAGCTTTTCTTTTAATGAAAAGCAAGGGTTTGAGTTTATTAATTTTAATTGTGCCGCTGCACTTTTTACATGTTTTGTGAGAAGAGACTGTTTTCAACTGATTTGATTTAGACTTAACAGCTGCTAACATGAAACTTAACAGGTGCTTATCATAAGACTTAACAGGTGCTTAGCATAAATTTAACAGATGCTTAGAACATAGATTCTGAACATATTTTGTTTTTGGTATGCCTTTTTTTATTACATTTTTGTAATGAACAAGGGTTTGCTGGTTAAAGAATATATATATAGTAGCATATGTACCATAGTGCACCACTTGTCCACACATACACACCCACAAACACTTCCACTTTCATGCACACACTTGACCACTGTACTTAGCATATAAGACATTTGATACCCATCCGCTTGCTTAGACATACAAATTTGTACATATGTACCATAGTGCACCACTTGTCGACAATAACAAGTCAGCCTACTCCGATCATTTATAAACCCGCGAAAGGGTCAAAACTGCTTTCACAGCGCAAATTCTCGGGTGATGTGCTCCCATGCACAATCCACTCAGGTAAACATAAAAGAGAGTCTTATATACGCTCAATATGATCCGGCTAAAGGTTTGCTAAGCGTCCAGTTTATAAATTTAAGTTAGATTTAATTCACACTTCATTATTGAAAGACGCGTCTTGTCTCCGGTTTTCGCCTAAGTGTTTATTAAAAGAAGAAGAACACATCTACAATGCAAATGGTTTTTGTTATAGAGCATTTCCAAATTAGCGATCAGATGAGCTGGGTGTTAGGAATAGAATGTTTGAATCGGGTCTAGTAGGCTGATGTGTCAATAGGTTATGAAACGAGCTCTTATTTCAGTATTTATTATTACATTGTTACTTCAATAACGTTTTTATTCAGAGTGTTTACAACATAAGTTTTGTTCCATATTTTTATAAAATATTCAAAATTTAAATAGAATCTTTAATTATAGTTGTTGGAATAAATGTGTATGCCTTGATATGAAATGTTAATTAGCATAAGAATGAATCAGCTGGTCGCGAATAATGTTATGTAATGTTAAATAACTTGCTCTAAGAATGTTAAATTGAATGGAAGTGCACGAAGCACAAAGTTAAAAAGCAACAATAAATAATTTAATTAAAATAAAGCAATCCACTTTATTATCAACATGGTAGCAGAGCAAGGTTAGAAAAAATTAATCCAAGGTGTAAAACTAAATCCAAGTTTTATAAAAATAAATGCTGTTCAACTGAAGCGACAAAAGGAAAAAGTGTGTAAGACAAAGGAGAAAAACAATATTAAAAGTGCGAACTATTAAAAAATACGAATAGGAAAAAAATACTATTGACAAATGCTAAACAATTAAACGGAAAAACACTTAAAACATAAACTAAAACGATTCGATGGAAACAGATTAAAATTTAAAAATCCACGTGCACGCGCTTTTTGTAAAATTACATGAAAGTAGAAAAGTGTGACCCTATGTGAAAATGTGAAAAAATGAATGACAGACAAAGAGACATAAAGTGCAAACAGATTAAAAGTGAAGCGGGAAAAATTAGTGCAAACGCAAAAATCGAAAACATTGTTATGCCCATATTCGATGGGGTAAATTTTGGAAGCTGGAAGTTCAGACTAATGACAATACTAGAATACAAAGAGTGGAAAGAACCAGCAGTGCGAACAAGAACAACAGAAGACAATGAAAGAACATGGATGAAAACAGATTTAAAAGCAAAAACAATTTTAATCAGTACAATGTCAGACAAACAGTTAGAATATGTTAGTGAGTGCCAAACGACATTAGAAATTATGAACAAGTTAAATAAAATGTATTCGACAAAGTCAACAGTCCTGCAAATATTGTGCAGAGGAAAAATCGACGAAACAAAACTAAAAGACTATGAAACAGTGGAAGAATTTTTTAAAGAATTCGAGAAATCAGTTAATAAATTTAAAAACGGTGGAGGCACCATAGATGAAAACGAAAAAACGCGGTATCTGTTAAAAAGCGCTACCAACAAGCTTACAACAATGAAAATGTCATCGATATTAAAAATGTATACTTTGTAAAAAAATTTGATAAGCATATCAAAGATAACTGAAAATAAATGTACAGTCGTAGCCAAAAATAATGGTATAAAAGTCTATAACGAAAAAAGAGAATTGTTGACAGTTGCGAATAAAATTGATAGTTTATATAATGTAAAAGCTTCATGCTAAAAAATAAAACAAATTAAATATATACAAATGTAACTAAATTAACTGAAAAAGAAAAATGGCACAGGGCACTAGGCCACGTAAATTTTCAATATTTGAATAGAATTATTAACAATAAAATGCTAGATGGTCTGCCAGATAAAATCGAGAATACCGAAATGAAATGTGCGATACAAAGTAAAATGTCAAACGAACCATTCGAGAACAATAGAAATAAAACTAAAGAAACATTAGGGTTAATACATACAGACTTAAACGGACCACGTAGCACAGTAGGTTATTGTGGGGAAAAATATTTTTTGACATTCGTTGACGACTTTAGTAAATGCGCGAGAATATATTGTATTAAACATACATCTGAAACGGCGAGATGCTTAAAAGAATATGTAAACTATGTTGAGAATCAATTCAGTAAAAAATAAAACAAATTCAATGCGATAACGGTAAAGAATATATGAATAGAGAGATTGTAAAGTGCTCGAATATTGCTCAGTAAGTTACACTTTTCAAAAGCCATTTACTATCGGGTGTAAAGTGCTGTTTTTAGGTTCTTTATTAATGTTATTTATTTAACTTGGCAGAAACGGTCATGCCAGTTCAACTCTTTACAAGTGTCTGAAACTAAGCCGCGTAGCTGCGCTGCCGGGTACGCCAGCAGCGGAGCGGCTGTCTTATGTATATCTTATATATCTATGCTTATCGAGAGAGCGAGTTATGCACTTATGTATTATGCATTTGGTCAGCGTGGGAATGCTGACCATGCATTTATACTTCGTAGCCTGCAAGTGGACGATCATTTTACATCCGCCTTGGGCCTTATAGGTTGCATGAACATAGCAACAAAGTTCTGCTATGTGTTTGTATGCTTGTAAATAGCATTGTACTTAAATGTTATAAATAATACATAGGCGCATACTACATCTCCCTCCTTTTGAAAAATAACGTAACCTAGTGAAGTTAGTTTAATTCATGAATGCAAATTATTATTTTTTTTTATTATTATTACTATTATTTTGTGTGTCATTTTTTCTCAGCTTGAACAATATAAAAGTGAATTTTGCAATAAGAAATAAAAATATACGTACGAAAGAAATTTTTTTTATAAATGATTAAGATAAATATAAGTGTAAAATCAATTATGAATGAAATTTCTTTAGTCTATCTTTATGAACTATTTGTTTCTTGTTTCTATTACTAAGTAACGTAATATTATTATTATCTCCTATGCTTTCTATTTTATAGGGCCCTGTGTATTTAAAGTCTAATTTATGACCTACCTCATTTCTTAATAAAACTTTATCTCCTACTTCTAACTCTATGTTATTTACTTTTAAGTCGTAATTTTCCTTATTTTTATACCCTTCGACCATTGAAAATGGTATATACTAACTTTGTGCAAATGTATGTAACAGGCAGAAGGAGGCGTGGGAGACCCCACAAAGTATATATATTCTTGCTCAGGATCACTAGCCAAGTCGATTAAGCCATGTCTGTCTGTCTGTCCGGATGTCTGGATGTCTGGATGTCCGGATGAACACACAGATCTCAGCTGTTATAAAAGCTAGAGACACCAAATTTGGCATGAAGGTTTCTGTTTATCCGGGACAGGTGAAGTTTATTTCAAATGTTGGGTGCCACGCCCCCGCCCACGCAAATCAATAATTTAATCTTTTTAGCTGATTTGCGAGCGACATATAAAAGATACAACATTCTGAGTAAGACTATACTAAGCTAATTATTTTACCAACATAAAGTCAAAATTTCAATCCGATCGGACAACAAACACAGATGCTATTAAACAAAAACCTTCTTCGCTTTGATTTTATATACAGACCAGCATGCTGTGACGTCATTGCAATGCTCATGTAGGAAAGAAAAGGAAAGAGAATGCGAGCGCGTAGCGCCATCTGTTGTTCTTCTCATGCACACGCATTTTTTGCATTCAAACGCACACACACATACATACATTTGTGCTTGACCAATAAAATGATACACGCATGTACATTTATTCATACGCAGACGCATACAAAGGCTTACGTTACGATATATCTATTAAGTAGAAGTATTGTACAATTATTGACTCTTTACGTTTCAAAAAGGTCGAAGGGTATCCCACTGTCGCGTGCCGCTCGTGATCCTGAAGTCCTTGTCGCCTAGTTGAAAACTTCTATAATTCCAGAGTCAAAGGTTATTAAGCCTTTGTCGCCTGGTTGACAAATTCTCGTGGTCGTAGTCGAGGGGTCACCAAGTGTTAGATTTGAATTGAAATCACTTAACGTTGGAGTAATATCAATTGTGTTTTATTGAATTATATTATATTAATTTTACTTGACCCAGGTGCATAACCATGTGGCAGAGGTCGCCGCAATAAGTACAAAAACAAATTGAGCTGCGGAGTAAGAATGAGTAGTCAAGGAGAGTTACTTTTCATACTGATTTTATTTTCCTCGTTGTGGGGTTTATATACACGTTTCTTACAAGCTAGGTATTTACTTAGGTTACATGATACATGATAAAAGACAAATGTTAACTATATAAGTCTAATGATATCTGCTGATTTATGGCATGCAGATGGTGCGAAATCGTGCATATGCATACGTCGTAATTTTCCTTATTTTTCTCATTATGTGCTTCAAGCAGTTTTCTTGCTCGAGCATATGCCACTTCTAACCTATATTTACTTTCCTTAGCGTAATCATCTATATTATATATTGGTTCTATGCTATGTAACTTAATTATGTAATTATGTACCATAGATGGGGTCGTGTTGAAGCAGTATACGAAATATTGAAGCCATACGTCCCAATCGGTTTTGTCCGCCGATATGTAGGATCGTATATACTCGTTGAAAGTTCAATGACTTCTTTCGACCACTCCAACTGTCTGGTGGTGATGAGCTGTTGATGTTATATTTTTGATTTTCAAATATTTACATAGGTCATTAATTATTGAATTCTTATACTTTGTTCCCATGTCCGTTATGAACGTCTTCATTGGACCGTACTTTAGAATAAAAGATTCAAATATAGCTTTAGCGACTGTTTTTGCGCTTTTAGTTGCTATTGGAATGGCAACTAAGTACTTGGTTAAATCACATATGAGAGTGACTGCGTACTCGTTACCATTTTCTGACTTGGGTAATGGACCAATTGTGTCCACAACAACTCTATCGAAAGCATGTTCTGGTGTGTCTGTTATAATCATTGGGGTCTTTGTATGCTTTGTTGTTTTAGCTTTACGTACTCTTTTATGTATTTACTCATATTTTTCCAGTAATAATGTCTTTTGACCTTGGCCAAGGTTTTCATAATGCCTGTATGACCTCCTTGCATTGGATCATCATGTAGTGTAGACAATATAGCTTTTCTTTTTCATTATTTATTTGGGTCACCGGGATAAGTAGCGCTACTTTTAAATTTTGTAATATTTTATTGTCCATATTTTTAAATTCATCTATTGAAACGTGTTCAAAGATTTTTTCCACGGTGCCATTTGGTGGCTGATATCGTATATACCGGCTTGCGATTCAAGCCTTTGGAAAAATTGATCTAGATCAAGAACTCCATTAGTATAAAGATCACCAATATCATATCTTGCAATGATTTTCTTTCCATGTTTAAATAAACATATCGTATCATTCAATTGCAATGTCACTACTTTGCGTACTTTATCATTTGTTATGACTACATATACATTGGGCTCTGAAGCTTTTTCTTTGGTTTGCTCATGCAAATCCAATTGTTCTTTTCCTGCGCAGTATTTTTGCCTACTTTGAAATCTTGTAGTGATTTGATGGTTATTCTTGATAACGCATCATCTACATGATTATCTTTGCCTTTTAAATACTCTACCGTAAAATTATATTCCTCTAATTCAAGCCTTATTCTTGTTAATTTAGAACTGGGGTTGACCATTGAGAATAAATATGTCAATGGTCTATGATCTGTTTTCACAGTGAAGTGTTTTCCGTAAATGTACGGTCTAAAATGTACTATTGCCCAATGAATTGCTTTTAACTCTTGTTCTGTTGTACTCTTATTACTTTCAC